>JAOTQJ010127101.1:0-10328 GCA_025642045.1 Solanum sejunctum | reverse complement strand
AAGTAAAGATTCAGTATAAGCGGTTGTCGCGGTGTCCTATCGGCACCATTCACGGCCCCAGGGTTGGGTCGTGACAGCCACTATTTTTATGTGGTTCACATTGACATATATATTTATTATAAGAGTTTGTAGTACATTTTTAAGTAGAAAAACCTAAATTTAAGACAGTGAAGATGGCTAGAGCTAATAAAGGATTACGACGTTGATATACTATACCATCCGAGGAAGGCAAATATGGTAGTTAATGCTTTGAGTTGTAAGGCAATCATAAATACTGGTGATCAGGCCATGGTAAATCAAGGAGTGCATATGGATCAACTGGCCAGTTTGGGAGTTTGCCTTCTTGAAACTCCAAAGGAAGGGGTTATTGTACATAATACAGCAGCATCTTCATTAGTAATAGAGGTGAAAGAAAAAATAGTTTGAGGATCCTGTTCTATGTAGCTTAAGGTAAAGGTGAATTAGGTTATGATAAAGGGCTTTGAACTTACACAAAATGAAGTACTGTACTGCGAAAATAGATTACGCATGCTTGATATTAATGGATTAGGAATGAAGATAGTGGAAGAAGCCCATCATTCCCGATATTCCATTTATCCAGGATCAACTGAGATGTATCATGACCTGAAGGGGATGTTTGGATGGGGAGGAATGAAAAAGGACTGTGCAGAACTTGTGTCTCAATGTCCAAATTGCCAACAAGTCAAAGTAGAGCACCAAAAGTCAGGAGGTTATATGCAATGTATAGAGCTTCCAACATGGAAGTGGGATATGATTAATATGGATTTTGTTACTAGGTTGCCTCACTTATTTCAGAAGTTTGACTCCATATGGGTAATAGTTGATAGACTCACAAAGTCAACACACTTCTTACCAGTTAAGAGTGATTATATAGCTGAAGAATATAAGAAGTTATACCTTAAAAAGATATTTAGTCTACATGGGGTCCCAATCTCCATTATATCTGATCGGGGGACTTAATTCATTGCAAAGTTTTGGAGCTCCTTCCAAAGGAGTTTAGGGACAAAAGTTAATTTGAGTACAAAATTCCATCCTCAGACAAATGGTCAAGCGGAGTGCACTATTAAACATTTGAAGATATGTTGTGAGCTTGTGCATTGGACTTTAAAGGTAGTTGGGTGCATCATTTGTCACTTATTAAATTTGCCTATAATAATAGTTCCCTCTCGAGTATCAAGATGGTACCTTATGAAGCTTTATATGGAAGGAAATGTAGGTTACTAATTGGATGGTTTGAAGTGGGTGAAACCACCTTGCTTGGGCTAGATCTAGTATAACAAGCCATGAAAAAGTTAGGGTAATACAGGAGTGGCTAGAAACAGCCCAAAGTCATCATAGATTATAAGCGGATGCAAGGAGGAAAGGACTGGAATTCTCAATAGGGGATAGAGTATTTTTAAAGGTGTCTCCAATGAAAGGGGTTATGAGATTCGGTAAGAAAGGAAAATTGAGCCCACATTACATAGGGCCATATAAAATTATTAAGAAGTTTGAGAAAGTTGCATATGAATTAGAGCTACCCCAAGAGCTTTTTATGGTTCATCCAATTTTTCATGTCTCAATGCTTTGAAAATGCATAGGTGACCTATTCCATATCACTCCTATCGAAGGTGTGTATGTTACAAAAGATCTCACCTATGAAGAGGTACCTATTGCTATTCTAGATCGTCAAGTTAAGAAGCTAAGGAATAAAGAAATAGCTTCAGTAAAAGTACTCTGGAGAAACCATTAAGTAGAAGAGATAACATGGGAGGCTGAGGACGCGATAAAATCAAAATACCCTTACTTATTTGAAGCTAAGAGGAAGTCCTACATGCAGAGTTGGGACACTAATAGGTACGTGTGATAGAATAATTAGTGTGTTGTCAAAAGTTTGTTTAAGTAATTGTTTAAACTTGGTTAAGCTATCCAATTATGCTAACATTCGAGGATGAATGTTCCTAAGGTGGGGAGGATGTAACACCCTATATCTTACATGTACTAGTTCTATGTAAATGAAACATGATGGTTTGGTCAAACTAGTGCTCATTTTAAAAATGCTTGAATCTCATATTAGAGGGCGATATGTGCATCTAATGCTTAAGAAGATCGAGTGTATACAAGTTTTATGTCAAATTGAGGAGATCATGGACCTAAACAAAGTGAGAGAATTGAGGTAATTGTAGGACTTAGAGAGCTAGCAGGTAAGTTACCTACATGCTTAGCTTAAATTTGCTAGCTAGACGGAGACGAGGACCGACGTCAAATTTGTCCAAGTTCGATTATGAATAAAGTTCGTGTTAAGGGTGTTACTTTAGCCAATGTTTTAGAATCATAAATGGACTATATTTTCAGCCTAAGAAGAATATAAAAAGAGCCCAAAGACATAACAATCTATTTGATAATTTAGGCCCAAACTAACTAAGGAGAAAGGAGAAAAATGGGCAGCAAAGGCCCATCAATTTGGAGTCCCTTAAGGCCCAAGTAAAAGGGGGAAAATGATACATTACTCACTTGATAAAATGAGGCCTAAAATGTAAAAGAAAGTCAGCCAAAGAAATCCTTTAAAAGGACTCACAACATTACTCACTTGATAAAATAAGGCCTAAAATGTAAAAGAAAATCGGCCAAAGAAATCCTTTAAATGGGCTTATAAGCAGCACCTTTAAGTCATTCTTAGACTTGAAAAATTTCAGTTTTCACAAAGGTGCTTTGTTATTCTTTCTTGACTTTGTAAAGCAGCCATAAGAAGCTTTTAGGGTTCTTAAAGAGGCCTTCAACCTTGAAGGTAAAGCTAAGTGATTATAGTTGTGTATTTAGTATAGATTCTTTATGAAAAACAAAATACTGGGCTAATTATACCTTTGCTAAAATTGTTGGACAGCATGTGTTCCAAAGATTCTAGTATACTTTTCTTGTTTATTTTGGAGATTTTCTCTTCTTGGGTGGCTTGGTTGTGAAAGTAGGTTGACATTCTTAATGATTTTTGGTTCTGTAATGATATAGAAAGGCTTCTGCACCATATTTATAGTCCGCAAGAGTGAGTTCTTATATGATATTGTTATTGTGTTCTTAGTACGAACTTGTGAGCTGGTAGTTGGGAATTGTTGTTCCATGACCTCCATCTATTTTGGAACTATTTTTGGAATATTTTATGGCTGATTATATGTCTAAGTATGTTATACATAGTTTGGTTGAAGTTAAAACAGATTTGGGATTGTTGACATCAAAATATAGCGAGATGACCTAATGTTATGCCGCCTACTTGTGTGTTTTATATAATTGTTATGTGTTGTGCTTTATGGGCTTTTGTGAGACTGTTATGGCACTAAATTAGGATGCACATGATATGTATATTAGAATGTGTATTATAAAATACGATTAGAGATGGAAGGATTGAAGGAATATGCACAGGTTGATAATGACACGCTTGTTGCCCGTGTGTTATTTTTTATGAGATTTGGCTGCCAAGATGTATCTATTGGCTGCTAATGCTAGTTTTATCACCAATTGTATTGTAGATAAATATTTGGAGGGAGGAAAGGTTATCTCAAGTTAATAGTGAGGTCGTACAGCGAGGTCTGTAAGGCTACTCGATTTCGTATTACTTGACATGAAATCTAGATTTTTTCTTGGCACATAAAGTCACTTACCAACTCTGATATAACTATTAACCGTGTCTCCACTCTTTAACATGTTCATATGATCCCAAACATAGTCACCTTCAAATCTGCATACATACATGTATACTAAGTTTCATGAGTTCTTGTTGCTAAATAAAGTTCATGAGTTATTTTATCACATACGAAGTTCAGTATTTGTGTAACGTACTCTTTTCATTGTCATATTGTCTTGTATGATTATTTACATGTCATATTCTACATCTATAGTCCTACAGCTCCAATATTAATTACCCACCAAAAGAATCATCTCAAATGTAATTGAAAGATAATAGTAAAGTATATTGCTTATTGATTCGTGGTAACCCGAGGGGTGAAAGAATCACCTAGCCAGGGGCAATCCCATTACGGGGGATATCCCTAAGGGTGAAAGAAAAATCCTAGCAGGGGTCAATCCCGATATAGATTTACCACTAATCAGTTGGTCGTTTGTATAACATGTTGTGCATATATTATACAATAAAGGTAAAGTAATAAAAAGAACATAAAGTGGATGATTTCACAGTATAACTAAAAGTGGTCTCTTATCTTTACACTAGTGCATAGTTTCATTTGAGTTGTTACTTCATATACAGTATTTCATGCCTTAAATATTTAGTATATTATCTCGTACTACTGTCCCTTACGGGGGACCTGCATTTCATGCTACTTGTACAGTAGTTAGTAGCTCTCTCCAGTAGGAGTATAGGATATCCAATTACTATTATCAAGACCCAGGTTGCTTTGAATTTTTGTGTGTCAAGAGCTTCTATTTTTTGTATTATATAGTTAGTTGAGGTGGGCTTGTCCCGACCCTTATCAGATACTTTTCCTTTTCTAGAGGCTTTGCAGACTATGTAAATTAAAGTATGGTCATGTCTTGTACTTTAGACAATGTGGCCCCAATGGCCTTGTCATATGCATTTCCTTATGGCTTTTTATTACTGTTAACTTTCTTGAAATCATGTTGAATGAAGAAATCCCTTATAATATGTATAGAAAGTGCATGGATATAGGTTGGTTCTCCCGAGCCTACGGGAGCCAGTCAGCCTTAACGAGACTTTGGGCATAACACGCTGCTCATCCTTAGTAAAATTAGCCAATGGCGCACCTCGAACCTAAATGGTTGGTGCAAGATCAATCTTAACTCTAGGACCCAATGATGGCTGCTCCACCAGGCCATGAACCATAGGATCTTGATGCTAATATGGAGTCTGAGCTTCTCCTGCATTCTGAGAATCGCTTGGCATGCCTATCGTATTACCACTCAGAGTAAATCTCTGAAGTATACTCAGCACCCTCAATAAAGTATCCTGCAGCAAAGGTGCAGCTACGTTCTGTGAAGGAACTTGGTTCCCTCTAATATAATCTTAGGCTTTAAAGAGACATCCTTAGCATGGCCTCTCACTGCTGCTATTCCATGAGCACGAGCTCTAGCTCGAGCTCTGCCTCTTATTGAGGCCTCAATAACTATCTCTAGATCTACCTCACCTTTACAACCAGCAACAGTACCTCTAGTCCTTGCCATCTGTCAAAAGAACATGAGCACAACTTAGTACTAATAAACATAACCACATACAAGAAGAGAGAATAAATAAAAAGAAGTTTCTTAACATTTTTCATAGCCTCTCAAGGATAAGCATAGATATCTTTGTGCCGATCCTCAAGACTCTACTTAGACTCAGCTTGTATGCATGTGAGACCTATGAATATGGGGCTCTACTACCATTCTGCTATGACCCAAAATAGACATGATGACACTCATCTTATCCTACTAAGAAAAGTCAGCCAAAAATTTAATTGTAATAATAAAAGTTTAATTGTGATGTAAGTCAACTTAATTAAAAGTTCTCCCAAAACCTGGTTATCTCGTGCAAAAGCCTCTAATGTATTATAATAGATTTGAAAGAAAATATAAGTCTCAAATGATATTATCTCTAAAGTAGAATAAAATTATAAATAGGAGTGAGAAGTCCACTCAAATGGCAAATATCTACCTCAAGCAATTTCCATAGAAAGCCTCAGACAGGAAGAATAGAGGGTATTACGAGGATCGAGCATCAAAACTAACAAAAATATAGTAGCAAGGGGTGAGTACCAAATACACGGTACCCAGCAAGTGAATTTCACAACCTTTATTAAGTATATAGAATCTGGTGCTTCTTTGTGTGAGGTATTGAGAATAATTTTGAAAGGTTTATTGAGTTGATGTTGATGTTGTGTCAAGACTATGTTATTGTAAATTATGCATTGTATTAAAAATTGGTCATCTTCACTTTATTGTGTAAACATGCCTATTTGCATTGATTTTTGTAATAAATGTTGTGTGAACTAAGAAAGAATAAAAATCAAAAAGGATGTACCATTTCGAGGGATGTGGTAGATGCCGAGATAGAAACTATGATTAGATGATCGTGTCACACATCGTGACAAATACTATGATTTGAGAGTTGTGTCACATGCTGTGACGAATACTATGATTCAAGAGTCGTGTCACACACCATGATGGATGCATAGACTAAAATTCCCCTATGACTCCCGGACTGAGAGATAATGGGTGTGTATTACTAGGCTAGTCATGCATTATTATACTTGACATTATTGCATATACATTGCATTGTACATCTTTATCATGTATTAACTTATGAGTGCCTTTTCTGAAACTTATGATGGATGCACTTGATCCCTCTTGTTATTGTTCTATAATAGTTGGTGTGATATTATTGGGCTATACAATATGTAAATTATGAACTGTTAGGTTGGGCTGGTTTTTATGTAGGTTGTATTTGTGAAGGCTAAGTTAGAGTATTAGGAGTACCCATAATCTATATTATTTGATTTTGTGTTTAGTAGTTCATTTGCTGGGTACCGTATATTTTGTACTCACCCTTTACTACTACATTTTTAAAGGTTTCAAGCCCAGGTCTTCGTGATACCCTCTTTCTTCCTTGTCTGAGGCTTCCTATGGAGATTGTGTAAGGTAACTGTTTGTCATCACAGCAGACTCCTCACTCCTATTTATGATTTTGTCCTACTTTAGAGACAAATCATTTGAGACTTATATTTTCTTTCAAATCTTTTGTAGCACATTAGAGGCTTGTGCACGTTGCAATCAGCTTGGGAGAATATTTAGTTAAGTTGACTTATATCCACAGTTAAACTTTTATTTTTATGATCCTTCCACATGTTATTGTTATAATTGGATTTTTGGTTGCCTTGTCTTGGTGGGATAAGACGAGTGTCATCACGTTCATTTTGGGTCATGACATTAACAAAATATGATCATTTTGATCCCGAATAAAATAAATAAAACTATACAAAATATTCATAAAATATACCATTTACATTATATTTAAATTAAATGTATGTTTACAGTCATCCATTATTGTTACATTTACTTAGAATTGTGTAAGCTAGGTATGAAAAAAATCATAGTAGAGAGTGCTACTCCAGAATGAGGTCTGTCAAGTCTGAACATGAATTAGTTGGACTTCAATGCGGATTATTAACATCGGATGAATAATTTAAAAAATGTATACTCTTATGCAATATTAAGAGTTTTCAAATATTTATTGTATTTAGTTTAGTAAAATTGACATGGCACACACATGTAACATATGTACACTAAACTAGTTATTACAAATAATTTTAAGAGTATTGTGATCATCTCCATAAATGAACAAATAGTTGAATATTTTTTTAGATCAACTTAAATGAAAAAAACTGCAAATAAAGATCGATTATTTATCATGATGTATTGAAAATATAGATAACTTTTACAAGTAAAAGAAAAAAGATAACAAAACTAACCAGTGCGACTCTTTACAAACCATGTCTTTATTGAGACGACTAAAATCTCCCTAATATTTTAATTTTATTATATATTTTTTAACTCCTTAATTATTAATTCTACCTAATATCATATGCTCATTATTTTTCTCTTATCATATACTTTAGGATTCATATTGCTACAAAGACTTGGACCTTAATAATGGATCAACAACTCTAGTTTTCCAGATAGTCATCTATTCTGTCTACATCTCTGTCACAATAAAGAGGATGGATTATATGAACAAGGATTATTATCCTCCTGCTATCTCCAAAACAGTTAAGAAATAATTTTGTGACATATCAATCTTAGTCTCCAATACCTTTCCATGGAATACCAAGTTGGGAATTGCATCCTCGATGTAATAAATAAAATATTTTGAATACGGATATGGAATTACCCCTTAGTTGAAGTAGTAATGATATATAGCCTTCAAGATAGATAAATCCATATCATAATCATAGTCATCTTCTTTTTTCAACTTATTTTCGGATGTTCCTCCTCCTTCAAGATTGGAAATTATAGGCATATCGATGGGCTTCAATTCATATCAATTAGACATGGGATAATTTCCTTTTTATCCGATTTTTGAACATACAGACTTTGTTTCATATAGTTCAAATGCTGGTAGTTTGCTTTTTTTATTGCGTTTTGGTACTCTATGTCATTTTGCAGATTTAGAGATGATTGATTCTTCATTTTGTAGATCGTTTATTGAAGTAATCATGTGGAGGAGAGCAGATAGGAGATAAAACTGCTTCATGCTCAAATTCTCAATAATTTTCTAAAGATAGCATTTTGGATGTGATGATTCTTTGTGAAAATATTGGAGCTAATAAAGAAAAAAAGAAAGAAGCATTCTTACTGAGAATGAGGAGATGTTCTTTCTCTTGCTAGATTAAATACTTCTTCACTTGACTAAAATCACTAAAATAATAATTGTATTAAATGTGAAGATTATCTATTTGGTTAGACATTAATGATTCATTAAGATAAGGCATTTACTATTTTTTTCATGATTTATGGCTAACAAAAATTGACTTATATTAAAGCAGTCAAATGGGCTAAACTGATTGGGCCAGTCTGGCATAACCTATGATTTAGCAGCACTGAACTAAAATTTTTGAATTATTAGATTACTAGTTGTCATACACGTGCGTTGCACGTGTATTCCATATTAATTTGTTCAAATTTTTTAAATCACACACATATAAAATAAAAGTTTAAAGATATACCCTGCAGAATTTTTATGTGACAATGCAAGTCAGATTCTTCCATAACAGAACAATCATTAGGATTTGAAATTCTGGTTGGATTACTCTCAACACAACCTTATGCTTGGTGAAGTATTTGATAAATCTAGGGCTAAAATCCAAGCATTCCAAGATTTTGAAACAAACTTAAATCACATAAGATATTTTCACTGGAAGGTTTAAGGAAATATCAATAATAATTTTCTCTGCCAAATCAAAAGGGTTTGTGGAGTTGCTCTTATTTGGATGTTGATAGGAGGTTTTATAGATAAGTTTAAAACCTCAATTTCACTACTTACATTGGAGCTAGTTGGCAAGCGAAATTGAGGTATGTAAAGATTTCCTACTCTTTGTCATGAATAAGTAAGCTTAATCAACGTTGTACATTTGATAAATCCCCTTTCTTTTACAATTTGGATCTGAAAATTATCTATGTTCATTTTTGCCCAATCTTCCAATAAATTTACTTCATCTTAAATTTTGGAGTTTTGAACCCATGAATAGTGTTTGTTTGATCAGAATTAGACAGTTGGAAAGCTATAAGTTCAATTTATTCTGAAATTACCTCTAAATATGAATTTGAGCAATTTTGGCAAAAATCTCAGAAAAGAATAACTACTTGATTTCAAAAGTGAACGTTTTGCATATTGCTAAGTGTTTGAAACAAGTTTTTGTGCATATGATTCTCTTGACTCTGTTCGTTCCCATTTGGCCTCATTCACCGATTCTCGAGCCAGTTATTTCGTACGCATATATGATTATATATATATATATATGTATATATATATTCCGAAGTACGTTGGATACGGCGGGTCGGTTTGCCCATGAACTGACTTTCCTTAGCTTGGAGGCATAAGGAGTTGGGCTGGGATGGCATCGTGACGTGTGAGTGTTGGGCTGAGTTTGCCCCGGCTCACCGAAGCGCGTGGCACTGTCGCCTCGATCCATAAACAGGCATAATGACCTCTATGCATTATGATACGTGAAAGCTTGGCGTCGTCGCCCTAGTTCACCTATCCTATGACGTGAGTGCTTGGCCATTGTTCGCCTTGGCTCACCTATATTACAGTTGGGACTTATGTTGGAGATTTTGGAGATTTGAAACTTCTAGTGTTATGCTGTGGTATGGCGCGAGTTTGGAGGTCCGATGTGCATTATTTTGTTGTTTGAATAAATAAATATTTTGATGTTTACATACAGTTTTGACTTCTATATTTTCTTATTTAAACTATTAGTCTCACTTACATTTTGGACTTTCCGCTTTACATACTTGGTACGCATTTCATACTGACCCCCTCCTTTCTGGGGCTGCAGTCATGCCCGCAGGTACAGACGAACAGGTTAGAGCGTCGTCTTCTTAGGATCCTTGTCTACCGTTGAAGTGCTCCCTTGCCTCAGGAGCAGTCTGTTGGTATATACAAGTTTTTTTATTTTTTGTACTTTGCATTTGTATATATTCGAGGGTATGATAGGGCCCTATCCCGTCTTATGATCCAGTTTGTGTGACTAGAGGTCTATGGATACATGTGGGTGTGGGAACTGTGTTGGTGTGACATCGTTTGTATGATATGTTTGTTGGGCGGTTCT
>JAOTQJ010127100.1:0-42451 GCA_025642045.1 Solanum sejunctum | reverse complement strand
AAAGGAATTTGGTTTAGTATGTGTTTGCGTGCCCCTATCGGGCACTGGTCACGACCCCAGGGTGGGGCGTGACAAATAATGTTGAACTGAAGAAGTGATTTAAAGGATAAAGAATAGCGGTCAAAGAACAAAATATATGGAACTCAGTAAGGACTGAGCTTTAGCGTTAACTATGGATTCGAACGAACTCAATAACTTAAACCCTGTATTTTATTAGAGAAACCAAATAACAATTTGCTTAGCTGGTTAGTTAGTTGCACTAATTAGTTGTGATTAGTTAAATTAGTTAATTAATTAGTTAAAATTAGTTTGGGAATTAATCCCATGTGGAGAAGTTGCATTATAACTAATGTAGGGGTTAGGTATATATATGTATACTCCATTGTACATACTGAGAGAAGTAAAGTTTTCATCTTCTCAATTTGCACTGTCTCTCTCTCGCAGACTTCCCTTTCTCCTCTCTCTAAATTCCTCATGGAATTCTCTTTCTCTTCTCTTTAAATTCTTCATGGTATCAGAGCACAGATCCAAGGGAGATCTGCCACATAAAATCAGCAAGCATTGAGAGCCATTGAAGGCTTCAACAGAGATTGAAGAAGATGGCGGCTGCAGACTCAAATTCCACTTTGATTGGAGTCACGACTGACACAGTTGATGCGGTGGAGAAGAACAGAAATCATCCACTGCATTTGCATGCATTAGATACTCTTGGGAGTATATTGACCTCTGTTCAGCTCACAGGAGTTTAAAACTACTCGCTTTGGAGTAGATCAATTATGATCACCCTCTGTGCCAACAGTAAGTTGGGGTTTGTTCTCGGGACATCTAAAAAATCCTATTACAAACTTGAATTGGAAGAGTGGTGAGAAAAATGCAATGCATTTATGCTTGCATGGATCATGAACACAGTGTCGAATGAGCTGTTGAGTGAAATTGTGTATGCCTCACATGCAACAATGGTTTGGGTTAATCTAAGTGAGAGATTCAACAAAGTTGATGGATCTAGGAGCTATCAGATTCATCGAGAAATTTATACACTAAGTCAAGGGCACATGACTGTTTCAGGATACTTTACTAAAATAAGGCTTTTGTGGGATGAATTTGATGCTTTAGTGCCTCCACCTGCTTGTAATTGTACAAAGTCTAGAATGTATGTTGATCACATCCAATACATATGACTATTTGCTTTTTTGATGGGATTAAATGAGATGTATGGTCATGCTCGTAGCCAAATCCTTATGATGAATCCTTTGCCTAATGTGAGTAGAGCTTATGATATGATTATCTCTGATGAAAGCCAGCGTATGACTACAGTGTCCAAAGTGAATGGAGAAGTGAATGAGTCTATGGCAATGTATGTTGGAAAGGGAAATGGCCATACAGGAAGGGGACATGATCATCACAAAGGAAAAGGATCTTATGACTCTGCAGGAAATAATGACCAAATGGCATTTTATGCAGGAAGAGGGAGTAACACAAGTAATTTCAACAACCACAGGCAGAAAAGGAATTGAAACTTATTCTGTGACCATTGTAGGATACAGGGGCACACTAGGGATATCTTTTACAAACTTATTGGTTATCCAACTGATTGGAAGTTTAAGAAGAAGCCATGACCTAGTGTGATGCAGAACAATAGGATGCAAGTGAATTATGTAGCCACTTCCAAAAATGAGATAGAGTTGAGGGATGATTTTGCTCTTGTTGTTCCTATGATAAAGGAGAGAAATACTGACCCTGTAGTCATATCTACACAACCTACCCTTACTCCAGAATAGTATAGTAGGATCCTGCATATGTTGGAGAAAGAAGAGGCAAGCTTAAGCAATGGACCAAATAACATGGCAAACATGGCAGGTATGATCAATATTTTATCTGTAAATCATGATAGCACATAGATAAAGGATCAAAAAAGGAAAGAAAATTGGATAATTGACTCAGGTGCTACCTGTCACATGACATATAAACTAAATGAGATATGCCATGAATCTAAATGTCAATAAAGTAGTGCATTTGCCCAATGGTGAGACTGCACAAGTATCATATACTGGTTCTTGCATCAAAATGGATGGAAATGTGTTAAAAAATGTGCTAGTGGTGCCTGCATTCAAGCATAACTTGCTTTCAGTGTTTAAATTAACAAGGTAATTAAATTGCTTAGTTAATTTTTCCCTGAGTTCTTTGTGTTTTAGGACCTCTCCAGTGAAAAGATGAAGGGAATTGGTAAAGAAGTTAATGAATTGTACTACCTTCCTGCTGCATTACAATGTGGAGAAAGTAAGAGGACTCAAACAGTGATGATGACACAAGACTCCAGTACAGATAAGTTGTTGTGGCACAATAGACTATGGCATCTTTCTGTAAAAGTGTAGCAACATCTATTCATAGATAATAACTTTGGTGATAATGATGAGTGTAGTAAGTATTTTGTTTGTCCACTTGCCAAACAGACTAGATTGCCTTTTCAATTGAGTATGTCTAGAGCACTGGCTATTTTTGATTTGGTTCATCTTAATATGTGGGGACCTTACAGGACTGCTACTCATAATAGTTTCAGATTCTTTCTAACCATAGTTGATGATCATTCAAGAATATGTTGGTTATATCTGCTGAAATTGAAAAATGATGTATTCTCTGTATTGAAATCTTTCTTGACATTAGTTAAAACTCAGTTTAATAGACATGTTAGAAAGATAAGGACTGACAATGAAACTGAGTTCTTTAACAATGAGTGTTCTAATCTGCTTAAGTCTCTTGGTATTATTTATGAGAGTAGTTGTCCATACACTTCACAATAAAATGGAGTGGTTGAGAGAAAGCACAGACATATACTTGAGGTGGTTAGAGCAATCAGGGTTCAGGGGTAACATTCCTATCAGATTCTGGGGAGTGTGTGTGTTGACTGCTGTATATCTAATCAATAGACTTCCTACTCTAGTTTTGAAGGGTAAGTCTCCATATGAACAGTTTCATGGTCACAGGGCAAACATTGATCACTTAAGAATTATAGGTTGCTTGTGCTATGCAACCAAAGTGATCAAGCAGGACAAGTTTTCTCCCAGAGCTGAGGCCTGTGCACTGATAGGATACTCACCAACTCAGAAGGGATACCTGCTGTACAGTTTATCTCAAGAAAAGTTCATTATCAGTAGAGATGTTACATTCAAGGAAGATGTGTTTTCTTTTAGATAAGTATTCAACAGACAGAGGCCATTATTTCCTACTGAGCTCATTACAACATCAAATGATTTTCCTATATGTGATGAAGATAGAGAGTTACTTGTGCCTATTCCTGGAGCTGATGCAAGCCTGGAAAGTGATCCCATGATGATGAATGATGATCTACCAAAACCAGAAGTTGCTTCTGGTGAAAGATGTGTTGATTAGTCTGATGATCCCATTACTGCAACTGAACTGATACTTAGAAGAACTAAAGAAGTCCCAGTCAGGAAGTTTATCAGAAGCTCTCATCCTCCTATTTGAATGAAGGACTATGTGACTTAGTCAACTAAGACTCATCATCACTCTCAGAGTAACTATGTCTCCTATGATAACATATCATCCAAGTACAAAGCCTACCTTTCTATGTTCTCCACAAAGGTTGAACCAAGAACTTTTGAGGAAGCAGTCAAGGACAATAGGTGGATACATGCTATGCAGTAAGAGGTGCAAGCTCTAGAAGAAAATGGAACCTGAGAGATAGTTAAACTATCTGAAGGAAAGAACATTGTTGGCTGTAAATGGGTGTACAAGATCAAATACAAGGTTGATGGTCAGATTGATAGATTTAAAGTCAGACTAGTGGCCAAGGGATATATCCAAACTGTGGGAATTGACTACCAAGAGACATTCTCTCCAATTGTCAAGATGGCGATAGTTAGGTCCATCATAGCATTGGCTGTTACTCAGAACTGGAACATTTTTCAAATGGATGTCTTAAATGCATTTCTACAAGAAGATCCGCTTGAAAAAGTATATATGGAGCTGCCCAAAGGATTCTATAGTTCTGAGAAGGGAAAGAATCTTGTATGCAAGCTGGTAAAATCTCTATATGGGCTCAAGCAAGCTTCAACACAATGGAATGCCAAGTTGACTGAAGCACTGCTACATTCAGGCTACTCACAAAGCCATCTAGACTATTCATTATTCACAGAGAAAAGGGATGGTGGAATGGTGATAGTCTTAGTGTATGTTGATGACCTACTACTCACAGGCAATGATGCAAAACTGATAGAAGAAACCAAACATGTTCTGCACAGTCACTTCAAGATCAAGGACTTGGGTGAGCTTAAATACTTTTTGGGAATTGAATTCATGAGAGCCAGTAAGGGGATATTGATGAATCAATGGAAATATGCACTTGAATTAATAGCTTAAGCAGGTCTAGGGAATGCAAGCCTAGCATGACACCATTGGAATGCAATCAGAAATTGACTAGTATTGAGTTTGAACCAGACACTGTGTATGGAGACATTCCAAGGTATCAAAGGTTGGTTGGCAAGCTACTCTATTTTACCATTACAAGGCCAGACATAGCCTTTGTAGTTTTGTTGCTGAGTCAGTTCATGCAAAGTCCTAAGATGTCACATTGGAGGGCTGTACTAAGAGTGATCAAGTACATCAAAATGGAGCCTGAAAAGAGGTTGTTTATGAGTTCCAATCAAAGGCCTCAGCTGAATGGGTACTGTGATGCAGACTGGGCAGCATGTCCCAGCACAAAAAGGTTAGTCACTGGTTTTGCTCTAAAGTTTGGTGATTCTCTCATTTCTTCGAAGTCCAAGAAACAACATACAGTGTCTAGAAGCTTCACAGAGGCAGAGTAAGCAGCATTGACAGTTGAAATTATTTGGGTCACAGGTTTGTTCAGGGAGTTGGATGTGAATTTCGCAGGGCCAACACTCATCTTCTGTGACAACAAATCAGCACTACAGAATGCTGCCAACCCAGTATTTCATTAACGCACAAAACACATAGTGATAGATTGCCATTTCATTAGGAAAAAGATCCAACAAGAACTTATCAAGACTGTCTATATCAATACCAAGGACCAGCAGGCTGATTTGCTCACTAAAGCACTAGGAAGAACACAATATGACTTCTTATTGAGCAAGTTGGGATTATTGAATCTCTTCAATACATCCAGCTTGAGGGGGAGTATTAAAGAAACAACAACTTGCTTAGCTGGTTAGTTAGTTGCACTAATTAGTGTGATTAGTAGAATTAGTTAGTTAATTAATTGAAATCAGTTTGGGAATTAATTCCATGTGGAGAAGTTGCATTGTAACTAATATAGGGGTTAGGCATATGCATATGTATACTCCACTGTACATACTGAGAGAAGTGAATAAAGTTTTGATCTTCTCAATTTGCATTCTCTCTCTCTCTCAGACTTCTCCTCTCTCTAAATTCCTCATGAAATTCTCTTTCTCTTTTAAATTCTTCATATTTATATCAGGAATTGCATTAAATATGTGAAAATATTTAATAATATATTGTCACATCTACATGAATCGTTCATTGATCGAGCAGAAGATTGTTGTTATGATATAATAGTTTTAAAATGATCAGTGGGGAGCTGGGAGCTTCTCAACTACACAAGGAGTCTCAAGTTTCTTTATTTGTGCTTTTTGGTAGATGAAGAAAGTATGTTAACTCATGACTTATATTGTACGGTAATGTTGGGGATATAAAGGAGTCATCATTCATCGTACGTTTTTATTTCCTTTTTAAATTTTTCATTGAGGCATCCCATAAGGATCATGTTAGCAAATCCTGCGAGTTGACTCCTTCAGTTACTAAGCTGTGACTAGACTGAGAGAAGTCAAAGAACCAAGCAAGTAAATCACCTCTTCATTTGTAGTGTTTTAGCTGTGTTTTCACTTTTTTGGTATTTATATTAGCATGTACTTTTTTTTTCCCTCTCTTTTAACCCAAAGAAAATTCTTTCAATCTGTTTCGTGTTGCTTTTTCTTCATATTTATCTTCTTCCCACACTCTCATTATACTTCCATTCTTGAATATTGTGGTTAATTTTATTGTTTTTTAATTTAGGAAAAGTTTCTTTTTGTGTGTGTGTGTGAAAGCTCACTCTATTTTGAATTTTTTCCGGTTACTAAAAAGAAAAAGAACATTTTTCACTTCGTGTGTTGTTTACAAGAAGACACTTTTGTCAAAGTTTCTTTCTTTTCGTTTCTGGGAATACCTTCTCTTGGATTGATTAGACCAAGGTTTTCTTTGAATTTGTTGTAATGTTTTTTAGATTTTTGGGTTTTCTTTCCGTTTCTGTTTGAATCAAGAAGTGTGATACATTATTTGTTGAGAAAGGTAAACTGTTTTTATCTTCAATGGAGAAAGTTAATGTCTGGTATTGGTGACTCTGCTGTGTGAAGTTAGAACTTTGGATTCTACAGGTTCTTGACTTTTGATTTAGGATCATTGAAGAATACACGAGGCTGCAAAATAGGTATTATTTTGGATGTTTTGAAAGCAAAATTTATTTTTATTTTTTTCATGTGTCGACAATTTTTCAATACAAGTTTATGCTACAAATTGATGTCATAATGTTGGTTTCCCCTGTCGTCTTTGAAACTATGTAATTTATTATTGCAGGTTGCTCTCTGCATCAGTAGTGATAGTTCTTTTCATCGTCAGACGTATTTGACATTTCAACATGCTAAAAACCCAATTCCTTTTCAGGGACATTTTTGTCATTTTGATCCATTATTGTTCATCCATCTGTGATATAATTATTACACGTTGTTTTCATAGCTTTGATATAAAATTAATTGCAATGTGGCTCTTCCATATAAAATCAAATGGACATGTATCATTTGGAGTATCACTTTATTCTTTCCACTACACTCCCTTGTTCTAAAATTCCTCCAGAATAGCCATAAAAATTGATTAATGACAAATCATTGAAGCTCAGAGCCTAAGATACAATAGAAGCGATAGAATTAATAGGTGCTGGTGCATCCATTGCTGCGGCAATACCACCAAATATCATTTTTCTGTTGTCACAATGAATTTGCAATTGTCACTTTTCGCAAGTTCTGATATTTTTGCAAGTGATTAAGTAATTATATTTTATTCACTAATTTTATTTGTGCAGGATGATAGCTTGACCGGGGAGGCTGCATCTATGGATGTTTCAACCACAAAGAACATGCAGAGACTCAAGAGGTTTGTCTAAAGGGTGCTATGAAGAACTTTTGTTTACTTGATGATTCAAATTGTGTATTCTATTATTCTTCATTTATGCACTTCTAATTGTCGACAATCACACAGAATCATTGACATGGATTCACAAATTATGTTATCGACTGCTATTTCATGTTTTCAAAGTGAATTTTACTGCTTCAATTAATCAAGTTGCTCAAAGTTTGTGCTATACTTCTTAGAGAAAGCAGTGGAAGCTATCTCTTTTGGTTGTCAAATAGCTGGAGTCTTACCAACAAAGGTACAGTTTCCCCCTTAATTTTACCTGACTTATTCTATAAGGGTTCAACACCGACAACTAGGATATAATTTGGTAAAGTCAAAAATGGTAATCTGTATAACTGTTTTCTGGATTGTGCTTCTACATATTAACATTATGGTGCAGTGTTTTGTGGCTTAATTTTGACAATACATAGCAACACAAGTTACTGGTGAGCTTATTGTTACCGTTACTTTAGCTAATCCTACTTTGAGCTGTACTTTCGTTAATTACAACATTACAAAATTATACATTTTATTGGTTATCATAGCTATGTGTGTTGTTAGTTATTTCATTGGGTTGTTCAGGTGTGCAACTAAGGTTCTCACAGCTACACCAAAGCTTCTACACTTTGTCAATTTATATACCTTCATTGTTTTAGCACCATGAAATTCGCTCATAGCGTAATTGGTTAGCTTTCCGCAACAGAATTCATTCTAATAATTTGATTATTAATTGCGTAGTTCTCTACAACGCAATGGAGTACAGGCTTACTATCGATGCAATTAGGCCCGCACTTGCAAATTGGACCTCAAAGATCAGGTGGTTGATATGTTTCGTCCCCGACAGAGCAAAGATCGTACTGTTCACTTTCCAACTATAATTGGACAGGATGAAAATGTACACGACTCTGCTGAACATATATAGACATATTAGGCAAATCCTCTTTTTTACTTGATTTCAGGAACAACATGTTTCCGTAGTCTTGTACAGTGACGACATTGGTAGGTGTCACAACCTTTTCATACCATTCGAGACATATTTGGTATTGAGTGCTAAGGTTAGGGACTCACGCACCTATTTTCTACAAAAAAGAAGTTCGGCTCCATTCAACAGTTTCCTGTAGAGCTTCTTGATGCGGTAAGTTTCAGGGAAATGTATTTCTCTGGTATTTCTGCTTTAGCGCTTGCGATTCCTCAAAATTGAGAGGTTGGTGTCTGTGTGCGCGCGTATGTTAATTTTTGGAGGTTGCCGGTCTTGAACTTTTGACCCGCATTTGCTATGATGCATGACCCTTCACTCTTATCAGTTAATTGCTAGCAAAAAGCTTTTGATGTGTGTTTAAGAAACTGAACCCAACAAACGAGTTCTATGTTAAGTAATACAATTTTGAGAGAACCCCCCGATAAAGTGGATGAAACTACATAACTAAGAAAGCAACAAATCAAATTCTGAATGCAAGGAGGAGTCATGTATTGTTAGAACTCTGTTGTAAGATTTGTAGGTCTGTAATGAATTTGACATGATTATTACAGGGTAGCCCGATTATTCAAAGAATAATGATGCAAAAGATTCAACTTATAGTAAAAAATGAATATGTAGTTGCCAGCGAAATTAGTGTGTAGTTGTGACACATGTACTTCGAGGATTGAATGAACTTTATTTACTAGGGTTTACTTGATGTTTCTTATATATTGGTATAAGTGGATGTAGCTTATCGAGTATTTATTATGATACAGTGGTGTTCTTTTAGGTTGGGAAATTATTGTAGGTACTATACTGTAGGTAAGAGGAGAGCCCATTAGAGTTACTATCAACTTGAAATTTGTGATCCAAATAGTTATTGCCTGATCTATAAAACATCATACCACATTTAACAGAGTGTTCTTTAACTCAATACCGTTCATCCATAGTCAGTAAACAATTTACTTGCAGAATTGAACCAAAAGACTTCAATCGAATAACACGCGTATCTAAAGTCCATTATGCACAACTTATGTTTTTGGTTACAGTTCTCAAAAATGAATCTAAAATCCATTTGTGGTCCTTGCATACATATCATAAATGGATAAGCAACGCAGGTTTGAACACCTTTTCTGTTAAACAATAACCTTAACGCGTGCCAGAAACAAGACAAAACTTACCGGACCAAGATACTTGTTGATAAAGTTTTAATCTAGGGCGCTTCTCAAGATTTACTTCTTTACTTTCACCTATGTCCAACCTGTAGCATTCGAGAGAAACATGTCTAATTTAGTGAGGTTGATACTGAAGTGAAGTTTGTTTGAATTAATTGTTGATCCAAGAAAATCTCACCAGTAGAGGGGGGGTTGTTTACTGTCAGCTTGGAGCCATTTGGGCGCCGGGAATTAGACAATTATTTAACTCAAAAACAAAAAGGAAAAGAAGAAAACAACCAACAGAGGAAATAGGAAAGCAAAATCACAGAGCAAGAGAGTAGCAAAGAAGACATTGTAATGTTGCTTTACCGTGTGTTATTGGAACAGAGACGCAGAAATTTGATCACGTGTGCCATTTGGAACGAACATGAATTGCCCGATGAGCAGTAAATTGTCCTTTGTTTGCTATACTAAGAATCTCTTTATGTTCTTTCTTCTTTATATTAAGATATACAACACCATGGACTCAAATTTATGTTCTAATGTTATGTTTTGTGCTTCTATAGTATAATAGCCAACACATCATGAATTATGACTTGGTGCCAAAAATAGTACTCTAATCCTTTTGATGGTTGCTTATGTTAGAGTAGAAGATTAGAGAATTTCATTGATGAGTGCCTCATAGATCTTGTCAACTTATATGCACTTGAACAACTTTTTTCATTGAACTAACTCTTTGGGTTGAGTTAGGCGGAGGTGTTATATCTTATGGGTTTCACGGGTTTTATGGAAATTGATATATTCTTGAACCCTTCTGAGATAGCTGCATTCTCACCAAAATGGAGGGTCTCAAAATTATGGGGAGTTACACCAAAAGCATCAGAAAGAACTTTTTTCTTCTCCATCTTTGCGCGCATGTCATCACAAGTGAGCTTTCTCTGGCCAAGAGGAACCTTCTTTCCATTTCTTTCAATAGGTTGAAGAGGTGAAGGTTGGCTATGTGGTATCTTCAACCTGTAGAAGTGTCTGCTTTTGGATATACTTCACTTTCTTTTGTAGTTTTAGGGGGTAAAAGTTTGTTCCCTTTTTGTTTGGTTAGAAAGAACTACAAAATTTTATGTACCATATATATATCTTCTTAAAAAGATTATGCTATTTATGTTACAACGTAATTATGTTGTATTTCAACTTTACCTAACAATTTATTGTACGTTTATAAAGATAGTTAAACCTGCATGAGACATAAACTTACACGTTTGCCAACAACCATATCAGCCTTGGGCCCGTGCCTTGCACGGGCATGCTCTATCTAGCATTAGAAGAGAGGGTACTGCCTTTGGTACCAACATGCCTGCTTTTGGGCATTTTAATTATTGCTTAAGGGAATTTCCATCATTTCACTTATAATCACATTGTTATTCACCTCCATGTCGTTACCTAGGCGGCATGCGTTGACAATTCCACCGATCACTTTTACAAAAGAATACGCTCTTTCTCCTCCATCTCCTCCAACTGCTACTATAGCTTTTTGTTTTCCACAGGTAATCCACTATTTTGGTCTTTAATCTTGAATTTTATTTTTTAATTTTCATCTTTGTATGGTTGAATACAAATTGGGGATAAATAATAGTGTAAATTTTCAGAGAATCAAAGAACAAGAAGCCCCAATTCTTCAAACACCATCAAAACAACAAGAAAATGAGTCAGTCTTGCTATTGATTTCGTGGAATTTTTTGAAACCAACACTGTCTTTGTACAAATTGACTATTTCAGCAAATTCCTCAAAGCCCATAATCTCAGTTTCTTTTGGGTGGCCAGCTTTGTATGCATCTGCGTTATTAGGGGTAGTTTTTGTGAAATTGAGATAATAGACCGTGGCTGCAGACATTTTTCTACCACCACCATATTCCCTTCAGACTCCCTATTAGATTCTTTATGAGTTATAATGTTTATATGAACCAAAACTCTTCTTTCTTGGAGCTAGACATCTTCTTAACTAAGGTTTCAACCTTTAGTGCTCTTAAGTTCAGTAGACTCCCAATTCTTGAAAAGGGTCTGCGTTTGATGCGTAGTTGGATGAGTTTGTTCCATGTAACTGGGTTTAGTTTGAAATTGCTTATGACTCTATATTGCTGGCTTGTGTCTTCGATTTTTTCTATGAACAGTGAAGTTATGGCTAGCAAGACGTTGCTTGGTAATGGAGAGCACATAGTAATGAAATTGTGGGAGCTATGTGTTAAGATTTACCATTGTTACTCTTAATGTAACAGGGTTAATGAACCTTCTTCAAGAAAAGTGCTGCTCTTTGACTTTCTGGTGTGACCTCAAGCAGATGCAACATTTATCTCTTTTGCTACAGTTCATATCAATTTGTGCAAGATATTATAAAGAAACATGTCATGATAAACAGTAGCGAAATACGAAAGTTTGATTATTTGCATTGCTAGGCAGTGCTTCTTTGTCATTTTAGTTTTTATTTTGTGCATTGTGTCCCTTTACTGCCTCTTTTACTGTTTATTTAATCTCATGCAATTCAAGTATATCTGTATATGATTGTGGTGTCCATCTTTGTACAAGCAGTTGGCTAGTTAATTTCTTTTAATCACTGAAGGGACTCTGTTTTGGCTCATTTGCATATTTACTGGCAATCCTAGTTTTCTTTGTCATTCTAGATTTTTGGTATGGTTTCTTCCTCGAACTGGCTGCGACCTAAATTGTTCCGTCTTTGAAAAAATTTCAATGGCTCAATGCTAACGCATTTATAAAAGAATTAAAATAGTACACATCATGCGTTGCACAAGCATAGTCTAAATCACACAAACTTTACAGAAGTTAGCAAAATGAGGAACTACGAACCGACAGCTCTTCGGGAGGAAATATCTAATCTTTTTTGGCTTAGAACTATTAAAGTCCTTTATAATTGTTCTCACTAGATTGTTAATTCCACCTTCATGTTTTGCAGTCTTCGGCCTGTGCAATCTGATTCCAGTTCTTACTTTTGCTTGAATTCCTGTTGTTGCACCTCTGTAAGTTTTGGCCTCTCTTTCTCAATAGTTTATCCTGTGTAAGTGAACTTTCCTTCGTAAATGTATTGCTTCTTCCATTATCATTAATATGTGTGCTTGTTTCCGCTTGACAGATGCTTGCTTCTATAAATTGCCAATTATAAATTCTCTTGCCGCCTTATTTGGCGAATTGATTTTATCTTTCTACCATGTCATAGTTTAGTATTAATATATTTTTTAACAAAATCTTCAGCAACGTCAGATAAAAATACAAAACGTTTGAGAGCTATGAGCTTCATAGACTCGACAGAGACCGATTTTTTCATGTAAGGACTAAGGAGCAATGTGCACAAAATTGACAAAAGTTTGAGTGGATATGTAGGGGAATAAAATAGACTGGCATAGTGCAGAAAAAAAGTAGATGAGACATATAGACAAGCTGCGATATCGAGGTACACTTGGATGATTCATTCATTGTGTTTATATATTGCCATTTACTGCCCCTGTTCAGTAAATGCTTGTCCTACAGTGATATCCACAACAAAACCAAATTGCATATGCATAGTATGAGCTAACTATCAACCACCAGATCTACATTCTTAATTCCTAAATGTAATCGATCATAAACGAGTAGGCCTTCATGTATTTTAGCACCACAACAGTACAAAGTTTTAGTCAAAAAGAGAATTCCTAAGAAAGATTTAAGCTGAAATGTTTGTTGCCTACACCCTGCAGCAGCGACTGAATTCATAGGCCAACTTACGGGGCATGTTTACCTGTGATCTCTGTGTAAAATTAAGTGTTTTATGCATATATTTTCTAATATTGGTATAACATAACCTGCAAACACTCATACTACATAATACCATAGAACTGAATTTAAGACCAAAAACTGACGACCACTATTGCTTGTGATGGCTTAACTTTGTTTAGCTCATAATAATTGTTTGGAGCTAAGTCATTTGGTTTTATTATTTGGCCTCCTTCCAATAAAAAATGAATTCAAAAGTCAGTAGAATATGTATGTCTTTGTACAGTACAGTTCAATTTTACCGATGTTCGAATTGGATGAGCTAAAATGAAATTTCTCTACTCAATATTTTGATCTTCTGTGATGTTTTGCTTGTAGAGTATGCATTTTTGAAGCATATTTTGATCTTCTGTGATATTGAATTGGTAGAGTAGTGTACTTGTTTTTAGACTATGGCTTATAGATTATGAACGTGTTAGGAAAATAAACATATTTCTCATTAATAAATCTGAACTTTTTTAGTGGGAGATTTAGAGATAAGGGAAAAGTGAGCCCTGATTCAGTTGTTAAGGCCTCATATTTTGCTGCTACTGGCCAGCATAGAGGAATTTTAATGCACTGGAATGCCCTTTTTCTTTGATGTGTGGGGGTGTGGATGGAATGATGAAATGATATGAAATTTACTTGAAAAGATGTAATTGTTGTGAATTTTTTGAATTGAAATTTTTGCAGCGCCCAAATCCCATAGGAAGCGAATCGAGGATAGAGGCAATAGTAGAAGCAATTCTTAGACATAATCCATCCATCAGATTTTTGGGATTTAAGGTGCTTCTATATGTTTCATAATTCTACTTATTCTTTTTATCTTCAGTAGTTTTTGGGTATGTGCTTTGCACGTGTAATCCATGCAACTTTTTTATAGATTATTTTACCAGAAAATTAAAATTACCAAAACACTACTAATTTAGTTATTAATATATTCAACTAAATAGTTGTTGTTAAGCAATTAACAAAATATAAATAATTTAAATAGAATAAATAATGAAAATAAAGAGATTGAGAAAAGGTCGTACAGAAAGTGCTTAATAGGTCAAGCTTGAAGAACATAAATTATTATTTTCGATCTTCCATGTTGAGGCTTTCATAAATGATTTTGCATCATGCTTGCCGATTTTTATTATCTTAAAATTAAGTTTGAGCCGGTATTTTAAGTCTTCATATCTCTACTTTTGGTGTATTGGAGAAGTGCATTCCCTCTCTATACTATAATGTAATTTTTAATAGATTTTGGAAAAAAGAATTAGAAGAAAGTCAATAATTTTAGAGTCAAAAAGAGGAGAAAAAAAATAAATTTGATCTTTGGTCAAGGAGGGAGATAAAAATAATTATAAAAGTTAAAAGTATACTCTACAACTTCCTATGGATATTTTAATATTTCAACATCTGATTTAACATGACAAAATATCCTTTTAAGCAACTAACGATAAATTCTAAACTTTGGTTATTCATTACCAAAGTTACAAATGGTTAATTTGAGATTAAATAAAATTACAGACTTACAACAATAAAAAATTCATATAAAATTAAATTAATAAAGTCACAAATGACAAATTTTAGCTAGAATAAAAATATAAACGTGTGATAATAAAAAGGATACCAAAAGATATCTTATAATTTTGAATTAAATATTTAGAGGTCATAAATACGAAAAATATGAGAGTTACAAATATTAAAAACAACAATTGAATAAGTAATTTGTTGAAGAGGTTTTAACCCTAACTCACACCCCAAAAGCTAACTCAAAGAAAGGAGGATTGCTTAAACCTTATAAGGAGATCACCCATCTCATTAACCACCAATGTAAGACTTTGTGTCTCAACACCCCCCCTCACGCTCAGTGCTTAGCATCTGGTGCGTGGACAATTTTTTTGGGGGCTCAACACTGGGTGAGACGGGCCCTACTCTGATACCACATTGAAGAAGGTTTTAGGCCTAACTCACACCCCAAAAGCTAGCTCAAAGGAAGGAGGATTGCTTAAACTTTAAGGAGACCACCCATCTCATTAATCACCAATGTGGGACTTTGTTTCTCAACATAATTAAATATAGGTATGAAGGTGAATATTTAAAATAAATAAAAAATAATAAATAAATAATTAAATAAAGGAATATAAAATTTATAATAGCAAAACTCAAAATTTAATAATTATATAACACAAGACATACAAAGAAATGAGAAAGAATATCCAAGGAGTTGGCAGCATTTAAATAAAAAAACAAAGCAAAAAAGAAATATAAGAACATCATCATCATCATCAACATACCCCAGTGCCTCGAAAGGCTCCCGCTCATTGCGGGGTGAGTGGGGGTCGAATGTACGCACCCTTACCCCTATGTTTAAAAACATAAAGCGGCTGTTTCCAGATGACCCATGAGGAGCGTTGAAAGTTGCATTGACTAATTGCTACTTCACAAATGAAAGAAGCGCAGATAGTTTAAAGAGCCATTTTGCTTTAATCCATCATACTCTAAAGCCAAAAAATAGTCAATCTTTGACTCCATTCGAGATTGATGGAATGAAGAAATATAAGAACAAATGAAACAAAAGAAAGAAAATAAAACATAAAATGAAAAAGTAGAAAAACGTGGAGATGGGAGGAAAATAAATAAAAAATAGTAAGTGTCCATGTCCATTTACATTAAATTCAAAAAGAAAAATAGTTTGACATCAAACCTAGAGTAATAATGGAATAATAAATTACTTGGGGTTATGAAGTTGAATAGATATATGAACTTGAAGATTTATTAAAAAGTAAGAATTAAAATGAATATGCATGAATTAAAGGCACAAGATTAATGTACATTATTAGAATAGAAGTTATGAAAATGAAGAGGTTTGAGTTATGAAATTGAATATATATTATAGTTATAATTTAATAGTTAATTTATAACTTTTTAATTTAGTATAAAGGTAAAATGGTTATCCAACTTTGAAGATTGGAGATTCCCACTTTTAATAATATAGGAGGATGATATGATGATGATATAATCTATATGGCGTTGTGGATGACAATAAAAAATTTCCAAGATTAGATTTTTCTTACCATTAGAATCCGAAATAATTTAGTTCTCCACTAGAGCTATGATTTTGTTGGAGAATGTGATAGAGTTATCCTATAAATTTTTATCTTAACCCAAGATCCAGCATATTAGTTGTTCTATGACCTTTATTTTCTTTAATATGTTCCTCGCTTGGCTTTGGTATATCGATACCTTATCTGGAGTGGGAATTGATTGTGCAGTAATACTTGTGCAGAATCTTTTCAAATGTTGCCGAAGATATGTCAATGGAAACTGTTTCTTTCAAGGCGTTCACCGGAAAAGGTATTCTCTTTTTTGGTGTTTCTAAGTTTCATTTTCCTAGTTACTCTAATTTTTATTTATTTTTTTGCATCTTGTTTGTAATTTTCGTTTTAAATTTGTCTTGAGTTACCATTAGCTTCATAAAGTATTGCCAACATAGAAATTCATCCATGGAGTTGCGATAAAAAGGTTCCTTGAGTAATTATGAAAATCTGCCATGGTGTTGTAAAACATTATGTATAAAGTTTATTATTTGCATTATATAAGTATGGATAAAGGGGGGCACTTTGAGGTTGGATTGCTGCAACTTGTCATTTTTCCGCATTTAGCTTATTATTGTTCTGTTGTTGAAGTTGTGTTTTAGCTATTAAAAAACCAACTTACAAATTTACTAGTGTCTATAAATTATTTCAGTTACTACATACTCTCTTGGGTCTAGAACATTCTTTCAACATAGAAAATTCCATTCTTTGAGGAGATAGCAGGGGTGATTGAAATTCTATATTTTTTTCATTGTAGCCATCAACTGCAACAATATAGGAGAGGTTGTTGAATGTAATTTGACAAAGAAATAATATTTGAAACTTGTTTATCATAAAAAATATACTATAGACTGTGCTAATCTGTGTTGCAGGACACAACTACCTACATAGTTTAGTCCTCCAAGTTGCTTTAAAAACAAGAATAGCTACTATAGATCGAAGGAATTGTACAAAAGAATAGTTGTAGGAAAAATAACCATGTCATTTTAGAATCTGAGTAATAGCTCAATAATGGCGTGATGATAATAAAATTACATGTTTTCTATTTTTTCCCTTCCCGCTATTATCAGTTTAGTTTCTATCTTCCTATATGGTGTGTTTTAACCTTAGTCTCTCTTCCTAACCACTTTTCTATGCAGCACTCTAATTCAAATTTTGTCTCCTAAATGTATTAGCAATAAGTTGGATTATGTATGAAACAACATAGTACAAATTTTTATGCAAAACTAATGACTTGTATTCTTTTTGGCTGCAATAGCGCACCATCGGCCCTGTGCTTGCACCTGCTTATATCATCTAGTATTATTTAACTGAGAAAGAAATGAAAATTTTATTTTATTCATTCAACTATCATCTGTCCCCTTTAACTCCTTTTTTTTTTCCCTTAAAGTTTGGCTTTGCATAATTTTTTTTTAAATGAACTCTTAAAATTTATAGTCTAAGATAAGTTATAGATATTTATTTAATTTTAAATTATTTTATAAATAAAATAAATATTTTAAAATTAAATTATTATTAAATATAAAAATATATTTTTTTTAAAAATTGACAAAAAGAAAAAAGTGTTGTAAAAATTGCAAGGGAGAATTGTTTATTGAATTTTTTTCCATATGAACTTTGAAAAGGAAAAAAGATGAAAGATATATTGAGTGGGTCCCCCAAGATGGAGGGCTCATATGATAATTTTCTCAACAAATGCTGCACAACCCATTTGAACAACTGTTCAAGTGAAGACTGTGTATATTTAAATTAATTTGCTTGTCAAAAGTTGTTAAAATATTTTTTGACGAATGAATCAATTGGCCACCAACCAGCCTGCCAACATCTCTATAAAAGGAGCAATTACTCCTTACTTTTATATCACTCAGTAGAGAGAAAAATACAGAGAGAGCTACAAAGAAAAAAAATATTTTTCTTCTGTGGGGTATACCATAGATTATAAAATAAAATAGTATGTGAAGAAAAATTAGAGTGTGTATTTAGAAAATATTTTTTTCTAAAAAAAAATAGTGTGTTCACTATTTTTTATATTTTTCTCTGAGAGTCTACTATTTATAATAGTAGAAAAAATGTACACTTATGCCTACTATTTATAATAGTAAAAGAAATATAGTAGAAGTGTTGATTAGTGGACGTAACTCAAAAGTTTTGGATGAACCACGTTAAATTTTTTGGTGTATATTTTATTTATTTATTCCTCCTATATTTTATTGCTCACTCCGTTGCATGAGCATCAACAAGTGGTATCAGAGCCTGGTCTAGGTTCATGGCAATGGATGTAAAGACAAACAAAATGATCAACCTGAACGGTTCAACCCGTGTCTGGAGAAGCAAAATGAAGGATCTTCTCATAATTACGAAGATGCACTTGCCGATATTCTCTACCGTCAAATCAGAAGGGATGTTCGAAGATGAGTGGGTGTTTGAGCATGAACGAGTTTGTGAATATATTTAACACTTTGTCGATAACAACGTTTACAGTCATATTTGTAACGAAACTCATGCC
Organism: Solanum sejunctum; assembly: GCA_025642045.1. Lineage (NCBI taxonomy): Eukaryota > Viridiplantae > Streptophyta > Magnoliopsida > Solanales > Solanaceae > Solanum > Solanum sejunctum. The sequence goes on along the minus strand of JAOTQJ010127100.1, from coordinate 23,746 downwards.
AGAACACTGTGGAATAAGCTGGAGCAGTTATATGCTTCAAAGACCGGCAACAACAAATTATTTTACTTAACCCAGTTGATGAAAGTAAAATATCAAGAAAATGATTCTATAGCTGATCACCTAAATAACATAGAAGGAATGGTGGACCAACTATCGACAATGGACATAAAGTTTGATAATGAGATAATTGCTCTTATGATTTTAGCTTCTTTACCAAAGTCATGGGAAACTTTGAAAGTTTCTTTGACAAATACTGCACCAAATGGTGTAGTAAGCATAGAAGCTGTTAAGAGCAATATATTAAATGAAGAAATGAGACATAAATCTCAAGGTTAACCTCTTTCTCAGAATCAGAAGTTTTGATTACTGAAAAAAGGGGGAGAAATCAAGTGAAGGGTTCAAGCTCCAGAGACAGGAGTCGAGGAAAGTCAAACAAATATGAAAATGTCGAGTGCCATTACTGCAAGAAGAAAGGTCACATTAAGCAATTTTGTCGAAAATTCAAGAATGACTAGCAAAATAATAGAAACAAGAAGGAAAAGACAAACAGTGATGATGAACAAGGAAATCTTGTCGACGAGTTCAACATCAGTTGTGATAGTGAGATTGTTAGCCAATTAACTCAAGAGACAAGTTGGGTAATTGATAGTGGTGCAATCATTCACGACACACCACACAAAAACCTCTTCTCATCTTACACACATGGAAGGCCATACTAAGCTTAACTTTTGTGCTAAGACCCCTTTGGAAGACGTCCAAAAATGTGAAGTAAATTGAGCCTCACGATCTGATATGATGGATAAAGGAACCCCATGCAATTTCACCAAGTCATGAATGTACAACCTAGCATACTCGTCAGCCCCATATGTGGTCTAAACTGATAAAGTGAGCCAATTTCATCATCCTTTCAACCACAACCCAAATGGAATCAAAACCCTTTCTAGTTTTGGGCAACTTAACTACAAAGTCTATATTAATCTCTTCCCACTTTCAAGTAGGAAGCTCTGTGTCTTGGGTTAGGCCACTCAGCCTTTGATGCTCAACTTGGACATGTTGACAACTATGGCAACTAGTTACAAATTTTGCAATATCTTTCTTCATGCCTCCCCACCAATATACATCTCTCAAATCTTTATACATTTTAGTAGACCCGGGGTGAATAGAATAGGAAGAACCATGGGTGCTATCAAGAATTCTCTCCCTCAAGCCATCAACACAAGTTATACAAAACCTACCTTGGTATCTAAGTGCACCATCTCCCCCTTGGGAGAAAACCTCCACCTTCCCATCACTATCCAAGGCCTTCAATTCTAGCAAGGAGGGATCAAGATCTTGCTTAGCTTTCACCTTCTCAACCAATGAAGATTTAGAACCATCAACAACAACAACAACGCCATTACCGACTTCTTCCAACCTAACTCCCAATCTAACCAAGTGATAGACCTCTCTAGCCACCTCCTTATCACCACCATCAACATGAGCTAGGCTACCCATAGACACCCTACTCAAAGCATCTGCCACCATATTAGCCTTACCCAGATGATAATGCACACCCATAGCATAGTCCTTAAAAAGTTCTAACAATCTCCTTTGCCTCAAGTTAAGATCTTTTTGACTGAAGACATATTGGAGACTCTTATGATTGGTGAATGTATTAACATGCACTCCATATAAGTAATGATGTCAAATCTTGAAGGCAAATACCACGGTGGCTAGTTCAAGATCATTGGTAGGGTAGTTCTTTTCATGCACTTTGAGTTGCCTAGAAGCATATGCTATCGCCTTACCATTTTTCATTAGAACATAACCCAAACCAACTCTAGAAGCATCACAATACACAACGAATCCCTCTAGCCCTTTCGGTAGTGACAAAATAGGAGCAGACATAAGCTTATCTTTCAATGTTTGGAAGCTTCTCTCACACTCATCGTTCCACACAACCTTGGCCTTCTTTGAAGTCAATTTAGTCATGGGAGAAGCAATAGAAGAAAATCCATTCACAAATCTCCGATAATAACCCATTAAGCCCAAGAAGCTCCTAATATCCAATGGGGTCAATGGTCTAGGCCAATTTCTAATCACATCTGTCTTTTTAGGATCCACCTTAATACCATCCCCCGACACCATCTGTCCTAGGAAAGCAACCTCCTTCAACCAAAATTCACACTTTCATATTTGGCATATTTTTCTCTTCTTTCAATCTTTGCAACACAACTCTCAAATAAGCCCTATACTCCTCCTTACCATGAGAATAGATCAAAATATCATCAGTGAACAGCACAATAAATGAATCAAGGTAGGGTTTGAAGACCCTATTCATAAGGTCCATAAAGATAGCCGGTGCATTGGTCAACCCAAAAGACATCATAACAAACTTATAGTGCCCATACCTATTGCAGAAGGCCGTCTTGGGAGTATCACACTCCCTCACCTTCACTTGATGGTACTCGGACCAAAGATCAATCTTAGAGAAATAGTTAGCCCCTTGCAATTGGTCAAAAAATCATCAACTCTTGGGAGAGGATACCTATTCTTGATGGTGACTCTATTAAGTTGTCATTAGTCAATACACATTCTAAGGGACCCATCCTTCTGTTTCACAAGCAATACCAGTGCACCCCAAGGTGATTGGCTAGGCCTGATAAAACCTTTATCCAACAAGTCCCTCAATTGTTCCTTCAACTCCTTTAACTCCTCTGAGGCCATACGATAAGGGGAAATAGAGATGGGTTGAGTATCGACAAGGATATCTATACCAAAATCTATCTCCCTTTCGGGAGGAACATCTAGAAGGTCATTTGAAAAGACATCAACAAACTCATTTACAGTCGGAACAGAATCTATGAGAAGGACCTTGGACTCTACATCCCTAACCCTCACAAGATGGTAAAGGCACCCCTTAGAGATCATCTTACGGGCTTTATTACAAGAGATAAACCTACCCTTGACTACCATATCATGACTCTCCCACTCAAGGACGGGTTCATTTTGATATTGAAACTTAACCCTATGAGTTCTACAATCAATAGAGCCATAGTATGCATGCAACCAATCCATCCTAAGAATGACATCAAAATCAACCATATCTAACTCAACTAGATCACAAGACAATATTTTATGCAAGATACAAATGGGACAACCTCTATAAACCTTCCTAGCAATAATAGATGCACCAATAAGAGTAGACACCTCATATGACTCACACAATAACATGGGGTCAACATGGATCTTTTTGGAAACAAAGGGGGTAATAAAGAAAGAGTGGCACCTATATCTTCAATGTATACACATCAAAATCAAAGATTTTCAATGTATTGTTGATGACATCGGGAACCTCCTCAATCTCTTGCCTCCCACGTATAAGCATAGAACTTGTTGTGTCTTGGGGAACCATCTTGTCGGCCACATCTCCCTAAAAGAACTGCATTAGCACCTTGTCGACGAACCTTCTTTCCCTTGTTGTGATTTTGAGGACAATCTATTGCCTTATGCCCCATCTCCCCACAACCATAACAAGCACCGATATTCCTCAAACATGGGCCACCATGACCCTTACCAAACTTCAGACACACATCAATAGGACCCATAACACCAATACCTTGGGCCGTTGGAATGTTATTGGCAAACCTCCTATGGGGAGCATGAGAGGACCCTTAGCCTTGAAGAAATCAGCCACCCCTCGGCTTTGGAACTTACCCTCAAAACAGGCCTTCTTAACCTCATGACCCCTTCTTTTCCTCAAATTTTTCCGTTTCTATTTGTTCGGCATAGGTCATAAAATGTGATAAGTTCATGTCACTAATCAACACGGTGGACCGACACTCCTCACTAACCAAGTTGGAAAGACCCATCACCAATTTGTTCATCCTGGATCTTGAGTCGAGCACCAAATGTGGAGCATACTTTGAAGGTTGGTTGCACTTGAGGGCATACTCCCTCACACTCATAGATCCTTGTCTCAAATTCATAAATTCCACCAACTTAGCTTCCCTAAGTTCAAGGGGGAAGAATCTATTAAGTAAGGCCACCTTGAACTCTTCCCAAAGCACCACATAGTTGACTCCCTTCTCTTCCTTCCATTGATTGTACCATATTTGTGCTACCCCTTTGAGTTGATAGGCCACCAACTCTACCTTATCCTCTGACCTCACCCCCGTGATAAATAAAATCTTGTAGACCTCATCAATGAACTCTTGAGGGTCCTCACTCACCTTTGACCTATAGAATTTTGGGGGATTAATTCTCATGAAGTGTCTCACTTGAGATACCGATATAGGAGCATGAGGGGCTTGGGCCCTTTGGTTGGATTGATTAGCCACAATTTGTGCAAGCAAAGTGAGAGCATCCTAAAGCTCTCCATTAGCTAGTTGCTCCTTGGTAACATCATGTAGGCATAGAGTAGGCATTAGTACATTTGAATGTACTAAGTATATAGGATGCAATGCAACAAGAGATAGACAACATAGTCAAAATGCATAATTAGGCAATAAATGAGCATATAGTAATATGACATGCATGAATGATGCTTGAAGTAAGACATACTTATATAGAACATATTACATGTATAGTAGATACCATCACTGTAGAATCCAAGGCCTACCACCCCCTTGGAGAGGCAATTGAGGTATCAACCCCTCAATTGGTTGATGGTTGTCACACGCTACCATCCATGGTGATTGAGGTATCAACCCTTCAATTGGTTGATGGTAGTCACATCCTACCATACATGGTGTTTAAGCTATCAACCCCTCAACTAGTTGATAGAAGTCACACCCTGCCATCCACGGTGATTGAGGTATCAACCCCTCAACTGGTTGATAATAGTCACACTCTGCCATCCATAGTGATTGAGGCCTAGTACCCCTCAATAAGGTGAGGTCAACTTGCAACACTATAGATACTTTTCATGCAATCAACTCATATATACATTACTTTTATCATCATAAAGTCATCATTAATAGCTCAAGAACTCTAAACGGGACATTTTATCAAACACTTGGCGGGTGTATAATGCTAGTATAAAATCATGCAATTCAAGAGTGAAATCATGCAAGAAAATTTGAAGTAAATCAACCCACCAACACTTGGTAATACCTTCATACAATATACATTGAAATACTTCACCAAATCTCAAAAGAGATAATACATTTATAGCTCAAAGCATGCTTAAACAATCACACTTTTACAAAACTCCAAGATAGTTCAGGGTCAAATTCATATTAAGAAGACCCATCAATAAATTAACTTAGAAACATGTAATTTAGGTAAAACGAAAGCTTGGTCACCATGGGTGGAAGGACCCAATGGTTGAAACCCGGATACCTCAACTTTGGAGATCCCCTTGATAAAGATTAAGATGAGAACTTGAAGCTTGATTGAATTCATTAAGATCTGGAATGAGTTTGGGACCCTTGATTTGAGTGAAATATTTGTCTAAGTGTTTGAGAAGGTTTTGGAGAATGTATTGTATCATATGAGATTGAAAGATGCATGGGAATACTTAGGACCAAGACCCAAAGGCCTTGGACTGAAACAGTGAACTGAAGCAAAAATAACACTGACCCATGATCGTCTTTGGAAATTGCAAATCTTGGAAAATAAAATTTTGATATAGTTACTCTAAAATCGAGATTAGACCCATTTCTCACTCAATGTTTTCCCTAGATCATGAATATAAAGTCAGATTTTCAATATCATACATGAATTTTGAGATATATGGAAATTATGATTATAGGAACTTTCACGGCACATTTTTGGGTACTTTTTGGGATCGTTTGAATATCTACCCCTTGGGAACATTCATCCCCGAATATGAAAGAAACTACATAAGAAGGATAATCATGAAGAGATCAGCCCCAACAATAATGCAACAATGCAGTTAAACATCATTTTTAAAAATCTCAATATAAGTGTCAAAATCACCATGAACTTGTCAACATAAACATGAATGCATGCAAATGACATAGGGGCTGAAACATAAGACTTGAAATAACATAGGGGACTTAGAATTAGTACCTTAGGCTTGAATAGAATGGAAGAGATAAGGATATTGCTTTTTCATGTCCGCCTCAGCTTCCCATGTGATACTTTCAACTTGTTGGTTTCTCCAAAGAACCTTGACGGAAGCTACCTCCTTGTTCCTCAACCTCTTCACTTTCCTATCCAAGATTTCTACCGAAACCTCCTCATAAGTCAAATTGTCTTCAATATCCCCCACAACATCCAATGGTACAATAGCATTTGGGTCACCCACACACTTCCTCAATATAGACACATGGAAGATCAGATGGACCAAGTCCATTTCACTAGGCAACTCCAACTCAAAGGCCACCTTACCAATCTTCCTCAACACCCTATAAGGACCCAAAAATCTTGGACTCAATTTACCTTTTTTACCAAAACGAACCATACCCTTCATGGGTGAAACCTTCAAATAGACCCAATCACCAACTTTAAATTCAAGATCCCTTCTCCTCACATTGGCATATGACTTTTGATGACTTTGGTTTGTTTTCAACCTTTCACTAATCAACTTACCTTCTCCATAGACTCTATAACTAGATCTGGATCCGTCAAAGCCATTTCGCCTACCTCAAACCATCCAACCGAGGATCTACAGCATCTACCATAGAGAGCCTCAAAAGGAGCTTTACAAATGCTAGAATGATAGCTATTATTGTAATCAAACTCAACCAATAGGAGATAGTCATCCCAACTACCCTTAAACTCCAAAACACAAGCTTTAAGCATATCCTCAAGTGTTTGGATAGTTCTTTCTGCTTGGCCATCTGTTTGAGGGTGAAAGGTCGTACAAAAGCTTTACCTTGGTACTAAGACTTCTTTAGAAGGACCTTCAAAAGTGAGAAGTGAATTAAGCACCACAATCCAATATGATAGACGAGGGCACCCGATGCAATCTAGCCAACTCACGAATGTAAAACTTAGCATAATCTTCAGCACCATAAATAGTCTTAACCGATAGAAATTGAGCTTACTTTGTCATTCTATCAGCTACAACCCAAATAGAATCAAAACCCTTTCTAGTCTTAGGCATCCCAACTACAAAATCCATGTTAATTTACTCCCACTTCCAAGTAGGAATCTCTATATCTTAGGTTAGGCCACCCAACCTTTGATGCTCAATTTTGACTTGTCAGCAACTATGACAATCAAATACAAGTTTGGTAATGTCTCTTTTCATACCACCCCACCAAAATACTTCTCTCAAGTCTCTATACATCTTTGTAGAACTGGGGTGAATGGAAATAGGAAAAATTATGAGCCTCATCTAAAATCTTCTTTATCAAGTCATCAACTCAAGGCACCCACAATCTACCTTAGTACCTAAGGGCACCATCTCCCCGTTGGGAGAAAATCTCCACCTTACCATCTTTCACCAAAGCCTTCAACTTTAGCAAGGTAGGGTCAAGATCTTGCCTTGCCTTTACCTCCTTAATCAATGAAGATTTGGAACCATCAACCACCACTACCCCACACCATTATCAACCTCCTCAAACCTAACTCCCAACCTAGCCAACTGATGAATCTCTCTAGCCACCTCTTTGCCCTCATCCCCAACATGTGAAAGGCTACCCATAGATACCCTATTCAAAGCACCGACCACTACATTAGCCTTACCAGGGTGATAATGCACACTCATATCATAATCCATAAGAAGCTCTAACCACCTTCATTGTCTCAAGTTGAGATCTTTTTAAGTGAACACATATTAGATACTTATGATCATTGAATACATCAACATGCACCCCATATAAGTAATGACACCAAATTTTCAAAGCAAATACCATGGCGGCCAACTCAAGATAAATGGGCAGGATAATTCTTTTTATGCACCTTGAGTTATCTAGGAGCATAGGATATCACCTTACCATTTTGTATCAATACACACCCCAAATCAATCCGTGAGGCATCACAATACACAACAAACCCTTTTGGTAGTGACAAGATAGGAGCGGAGACAAGCTTATCTTTTAAGTTTTGGTAACTTTTTTCACAGTCATCGGTCCATACAAATTTAGCCTTTTTTGAGCCAAATTAGTCGTAGGAGAAGCAATAGAAGAAAACTCATTCACAAACCTTTAGTAGTAACCCACTAAGCCCAAGAAGCTTCTAATATCCGATGGAGTCAAAGGTCTAGGCCAATTTCTAATTACCTCTGTCTTCTTAGGATCCATCTTTATACTCTCACCTGACACCACATGACCTAGAAAGGAAACCTCTTCAACCAAAACTTACATTTTTCATATTTGGCATACAACTCCTCCTTCCTTAAGATTTCTAACACCACCCTCAAATGAGCTACATGCTCCTCCTCACTATGGGAATAGATCAAGATATCATCAATGAATACCACCACAAACAAATCAAGGTAGGGTTTAAAGACCCTATTCATAAGATCCATGAAGACAGACGGTGCATTGGTTAACCCAAAAGACATAATCACGAATTCATAGTGGCCATATCTATTCCAGAAAGCCGTATTGGAAACGTCACACTCCCTCACTTTCACTTGGTGATACTCGGACCGAAGATCAATCTGAAGTGACTAGCCCCTTGAAGTTGGTCAAACAAATCATCAATACTTGGTAGAAGGTACTTATTTTTTATGGTGACTCTATTAAGTTATTGGTAATCAATACATATTCTAAGAGGACCATCCTTCTTCTTCAAAAACAACACCAGTGCTCTCCAAGGTGATTGGCTAGGCCTAATAAATTCCTTCTCCAACAAATCCTTTAATTGATCTTTCAACTCCTTTAAACTTCTTTAGGGCCATAAGGTAAGGATGAATAGAAATAGGTTGAGTGTCGGGAAGGAGATCTATGCCAAAATATATTTTCCTATCGAGAGGACTATCGGGAAGCTCACTAGGGAAGACATCTAGGATCTCATTAACCATTGGAACTAACTCTATGGGGAGGACTTTAGACTCAACATCCCTAACCCTTATAAGATGATAGAGACACCCCTTAGAAATCAACTTATGGGCTTTAATACAAGAAATAAACCTACCCTTGACCACCACATCATGACTCTTCCAATCAAGGATAGGTTCCTTTGGGAATTGGAATTTGACCCTATGAGTTCTACAATCAATAGAGGCATAATATGCATGTAACCAATCCATCCCAAGAATAACATGAAAATCTACCATATCCAATTCAACAAGATCATAAGGCAAAATTTTATACAAAATGCAAGGGGAACAATTTTTATAGAACTTTCTAGCTATAATAGATGCACCAAGGGAGTATACACCTTATAAGGCTCACACAACTATTCAGGCTCAACATGAAACTTCTTGGCAGTAAAAGGAGTAACAAAAGAAAGAGTGGCACCCGGGTCTATCAATACATATACATTAAAACCAAAGACTTTTAACATACCAGTGACGACATCGGGCACCTCATCTACCCTTTCCTCCCTTGGAAAGCATAGAACCAATTGTGCCTTGGGAACCACCTTATTGGCCTGCTCTCCCTAAAGAAATCGCATTTGCGCCCCGACATTATGGACAAACATCTTTACCCTTGTTTTGATTACGAGGACAATCAACCTTCTTGTGACCCACTTCTCCACAACTTTAGCAAGCATTGATGTACCTCATACATAGGCCAGCATGGCCTCTACCACATTTTAGACACAGAGCATTAGGCACCACACCACTATCACCTTGGGACCTTAGGTAGTCATTCACAAACCTTCTTTTAGGAGCATGAGAAGACCTTGTCCTTGATAAAACAAGCCACCCTTGGTACCTTGGAACTTACCATCACAAAATCGACCCTTTTGGCCTCACCACTTTTCCTCTTTCTCAACCTCTTCCCCTTCAATAGTTTGGTATAAGTCATAAGGCGGGACAAGTCCATGTCACCTATCAACATAGCGGCATGACACTCCTCATTAACCACATCGGATACCCCCATCACAAACTTATTCATCCTAGACCTCAGGTCGGCAACCAAGTGTGGTGCATATTTAAAAAGTTGGTTGACCTTGAGGGCATATCCCTCACACTCATAGATCCTTACTTCAAATTCATGAACTCCATCATTTTGGCCTCCCTAAGCTCAAGAGGGAAGAACTAGTTGCAGAAAGTTGCCTTAAACTTCTCCTAAAGAATCAAACGGTTGATCCCCTTCTCCTCCTTCCATTCAGTATATCATATTTGAGCCACCTCCTTGAGTTGGTGAGCCATCAACTCCGCCTTCTCTTTCGATCTAACACAAATAATCGATAACACTTTGTATACCTCATCGATAAACTCTTAAGGGTCCTCAACCACTTTAGATCCATTGAACTCTAGTGAGTTCATCCTCATGAAATCCCTTACTCTAAATGCTGGATTAGGAGCATGAGAGGCTTGGTCACCTTGATTGACTTGATTAGTCATGACTTAAGCTAGCATGGTGAGAGCATCCCGAAGCTCTCCATGAGCTAGTTGTTCTTCGGGTGCACGGGCTCTTCTTCCTCTTATGTTAGGCATAATCTAAAAATGGCAAAGAATATTCGTTAGAGGGGAAACCTTTATGTTCATGCTCCAATAGTAAAGCGGTCGCAGCCAAGTATAAACCTAACCAGAGGATAGGGTTGAATCCATAGGGAATACCGGGCTTGACTATGTTGATCCATTACCAATCACTACAAGTATCGATCATTATATTCTCTAAAATGGGGTTTTTTTTGCGATTCAAAATGAAGAACAAAAATAAACACTACACTAATTATGCAAGAAGACAATCAAATTGAGGTACAACTTGGGAATTATGTTCCCCATGATTATTTGACTCAATTACCCTAGACAAGATAACTCCGATCAAGACATTGCATGTAGGACGGTAACTTAGGTTTTTCCAGCCTACTTGTGAAAGTGAAGGTTGAGTTTCACCATGATGCTTGGTCGGCAACCATGATGTGCCTACTAACCATTACCATTATCCTAGTCATCCTTTCCTTGGTTAGGTTTGATTGATTAGATGAGAACACATCAATCGAATTCTGTCATCTACTTCCCTTTTCTTATTGGTCACTACCTTGGTCGAGATCATGGTAGTAGGCGGGGTTCGGTGGTGGCCACCACCAAATAACATTCAATATGAAAGAAAATAGACAATACATGCAAATACCCAATCAAAGAAATGCACAAAATCTAGATTATTTCAAGTCAACTCCTTATGGTTCCCACAATCTCAAGTTGTGCATGCTTAGCTACTCATGGCTAAGGTAAAATCAATAACAATGAATGTAAAAGACATAGTTGAGAGATTACCCAAAAACAATGAAGAACAAAAGCACCTTGAAGTTGAAACCACAAGCTTGGATTAATAGAAGATGAGTACAATGTGATTTTCAATCCACCAAAATGGGTCTTCAATTTAAAATAATGAAAACCTACACTAAACCATTGAAAAGTCTCTAAGAATATTCAAAGTTCTCTCTCCAATTGTGGACTATCGAATCCCCTCCTTAAAAACCATAACATTATCTATTTATACTATTTACAAAAGACCTTAAAAATAAAATAAAAATATAGCTAGCAGCAGTTACGTCTCGCTGATACGACTCTTACAGTGACCTACGAGTCGTAATCGAGCTTTCATAGTTAGCACTTGGATTTCAGACTTGACTGCTATGGCCCATTGCTCGATGACTCATAGTATCTTCTCGTAGTACTGAGTTGCAGTTCTTAGTCTAAACTTTTTGCTCACTATTTCTTGCTAGGAAGGCACATCCTATGAATCATAGCGAGATTTATGACTCATAGGGTAGCCTCGTATAGCTGACCTTCACTTTGCAATTTCTTAATTTTTCTCATTATTTCTTGTTACGAGAGCACCCTATGACTCGTAGCTTGAGCTACGACTCGTAGGATGGCTCATATATCCTATACTTCAACAAGATCTGCAATTTTCTCCTAAAATCATGCTAACTTGTATTTTCTGCAAGAACAACACAAAAACACATAAAAACCATTGAAAGTCGCATTAAGAACTTGCAAAATTCCTTGTTTCAGGCATTAAATGTGCTGTAATTTGATAGTATATCAACATACTCAACTTAAATTATTGCTTGTCCTCAAGCAACGACTCGATCTACGTAGATAATGAGAAACACATAACAACTATCCTAATGGCATATACATGACTTAACTCCAATTTAGGTAGCCAACTCTCATTTTCAAAACCTGATTGTAAAGCTACCAAGCAAGCAAAACATAATTATGCATTCCGCAATCCAACTATGATAAGTAAAGGAGTATTACCCATCCACAATCACTAAAAAAGCCATATGTCAATCATGCAATGTAAATGCCCTCACAGAAAAGAAGTTCTTATATTTCACTCAAAAAAAACGATCAAATTTTAGGGACTGTGCAAGCATTCTCACTCTCAGAAATGAAATTCATGCAAGATAACTAACACCATAGGCTTGTCCTATACTCGAACTCCGGACTATTGACCAGTTGAACCATGATCACTTTAGGACTTAATGGACTTGTAACGTAAGCTCATGGGGCTTTTGTATGACATTTTAGGCAAGTAATGACTAAAAGCTATCCTTAAATCACATTTTTCAACGCTTTTACCTCCATAACTCAACTATTTTCACTATATCCTCCCTTTATTCTTCCTTTTCAAGCTTTTTCGAGTGCTTTCTTTTTCTTTTTAAGCTTTTCCTTATTTTTGAACTCATTTTGCTATTCTTTTTAATCCAAGGCACTTTTGTTTTCTTTTTCTCTCACCTGGCACATGATTTTTCTCTTCTTTCTTTGTTTCCCAACTAACCACCTCATTTTCATTACTTCACCACAACAAAGACCATCCTCAACTTAGGCTTTTGGCCTAAGGTGAAGTACACAATATCCATTCGCTAAACCAGAGCCACTTTTGGTAGCCACCCTCAACTTAGGCTTTTGGCTTCAATCAAGGTTCACATTTTAAAAGTATAGACCACCACCAATATCAAGGTATTTCACACAACAAGGTTAGGCTAGCTAGGTTTCAAGAAAGAACAAGTACATATAAAGCTCAAACATTTGGAATAGAGGATTAACAACTATTTGGGTAGGTTATTTAGGCAAAAGTGGACTCACTAAAATGAATAATGGCCTAAGATCCTTTCCTAATTAACCATATCTCCAGTCCAATCTTAGAGTAACAAGGTAAGTTTTGAGTAAGTGCACAATGCATGAATATGACAAAATTGAAATGACCCCAAAAAGTGCCCAAAAAATGCCTCAGAATGCTCAAAATTTTAATTTCCATATATCTTAAAATCCATTTGTTATTTCAAAAATTCGACTTCATATTCTTGTTTACGGGGTCAAAATGGGGGGGGGGGGGAAGGGTCTAACCTCGATTTAAGAGGAAAAAATTAGTAATTATAAAAATTCAAGAATGCAATTACCAGTGTGTATTCCGCAACGCGACGCGCCAGTGCCTTATTTTGAGCATTTTCCTGTTTTCAGGTCCAAGGCTTTGGGTCTTGGGCCCAAGGGTTCCTATACATGTTTGTAGCTATACTTAGCAAACTTTTACCCTCATATCATCCTAAACATTTTTCAATACTCACTCAAACCCTTAGTCCTATATTTCTCTCAAGATTCAAGTCTCAAACCCTCATCCCAAGTTAAGGTTTTCCTTCAAGGTTCTTCTTTAAGCTTCAAGTCTCCATCTCCAATCTTCACCAAGTTCACCTCCAAGCTAAGGTATGTAGGTTTTAGTTATTAGGTTCTTCCACCCATGGTGCCCTAATCTTCTTTTTACTCAATCTGCATTATATAAAGTTAATTTTACATATGAGTCTTGAATATTAAGAAATTTATGGCACAGTGATTTGAGTTCATGAATGTATGGTTGTTTTAGCATATTTTGAGCTCTAAATCTTGGATCCAATATTGGATATGATGAGGGTTTTTATGTTAATGTCTTTGGGGGGAGGGGGTTGTAAGGTATTGATTGATGATTTTACAACAGATTTTCTTAAATAATTTTATCTCTAAATTACATGGTCTTTTACCCTCACTACACCCCCAAGTGTTTGATAAAATGTCCGACTAGGGTTTCTTGTAGAGTTGAAGCTCCAAAGTATGAGATATGATATGAATGTCTATATGATGATGAAATGAGCTTATGTACATGGTAAATTCTATATAAAGTGTTGCATTATACCATGCTCAATTCGGGGGGGACTAAGAACCCGGATAACCTAGATAGGGGTTCATACTCATCAACCCTAAGGAAGGATTTGTACGTCTCCACTTGGTAATGGGGAGGCATCGTCACTAACCTATATGGGGTTTTGTACGCATCAACCTGGGGAAAGGTTTGTACTTCTCCACCATGGTGATAGGACTGCATTATTACCAACCTAGATGAGGGTTAGTACTCATCCACCTAAGTGATGGGGTTGCATCATCACTAATCTACCAAAGGGTTGTATATTTGGAAATCTAGCTTGGTCTCTTCTACACATAAGATATCCTATACAAGCATGAGTTACTTAAGTATTGGTTATACATTCCATATTGTTATGTTATGCCTTTTGCTTACTATTATGCATTTTGATTGTGATCCCCTTCTATTGTTGCATTACATCATACATACTTAGTAAATGTAAATATATTAATGCATACTCTATGCCTACATGATATCACCATGTAGGAATCGGTGCCTAAGTTGATCCTCCTCCTCCTCAGCATGGCTAGTTCAATACTACTCAAGCTAGTTGGTGAGTCACTTCGGAGAACTTATTCTATGTTTCTCTTGTTATGTAATGAGACACTCTCTTTTATTTTTTATCTTGACTAGTGAGGGTGATCCAGGTTGCTTGTCTTGGCCCCCGCTCTTATCTATATAACAGAGGTGTTGTTGGACACGCTATGTATCTATGATATGTGCCTTGACTCTTTTGTCTCTTACTTATGATGTCATGCGAGCTTTTCTTTCTCCTTAGTCCCTTGCCCTTATTTTCTAAATGTTGGCATATTACTTAAAGTATTAAACTTTCTTTCTCTTAATCCCAATTCCCTTGTTTATGCTTATCTCTTATTGTTATTTTTATTTATTTTCATGACCAGGGATGTGTAATGATATGCAAAGAGGCTTTTTTGAGGTTTCTTTGGGTTCCCCATTCGCCGATCATGACTAGGCGCTAAGTCTGGGTTCTAACAAAGATGGTATCAGAGCACTAGGTTGATAGATCCTTGGAGTCCAACACACCACATCTATTATAGTCTTATTCATGGTTGTGTTGTGCACCACAACTATGAGTTGGAGGCTATGAGGTATTCTAGGAAATGTTTCACTTCTTCATGACCTATGTCGTCTGATAGAGTTAGAACTCCTAGGGTTTATTGCTAACCCTTAACCGTTACATTCCAGGATATGTCTCAAGCTACTCAGGACAGTGATAAGATGAATACTGAGATTTGTAATGCTTTATGGGAAATGGCCAGAGCAGCAGCAAAATTGGCAACTCACCTCAACCAAGAAGTGTTCCCAAGATTTCTAGTGGTGAGAGGGGAGGTAGTGAGGCCAAAAGGACCCGTAATGTGGGTAAGTTACAAAGTCTCAAGTGTAGAGGTGGTGGTGGTATGGTACCTTATGCTAGGTGCGCGAAATGTGGTAGAGGCCATAATGGCCCATGCTTGAGAGGTACTAATGCTTGCTATGGTTGTGGGGAGATGGGTCATAAGGTTAAGGATTAGCTTCGTAAGCACAATAAGGGTAAAAGAGGTGATGAGGGGGTGGTACGGAAGACCAATGCTTGTTACGAATATAATAAAGTAGGCCATAAGCAAGTGGATTGCCCATATGTTCGAGGGAAGTGTAAGGGTGGTCGACTTTTGGATCAAGGTGGTCATATTCATCAAGTGGATCAAGGAGGGGATGAAGTGCCCGATGCTATTACCTATAATTTAAAGTTTCCTTGACTTTGTTGTGTATGCATTGTTAGGTTCGGTGTGCCACTACTTTTTCTCTATTCTTTTTAGTTACTAGTAGGGCTTCTTGTGGCCCAAGTTGTTGTGTGAATCTTTGGTGTCTATCCCCTTGTTGGGTATATTATTGCTAGAAGGTTTATAGGTGTTGATCCTGATTTTGTATTACATTAGGTCTTGTTTTGCGGCTTGTTGGAGTTGGTATGGTGAATTTTGATGTCATTATAAGGATGGACTAGTTGCATGTATGTTGTGTCTTCATGGGTTGTAGGACTCCTAAAGCTAGATCCCAAATCCCTAATGAGTCCGTCTTTGAGTGGGAGGTTGTCAAATGGTAGCAAGGGAGGTAGGTCCATTTCTTGTCAATAGGTACAATTGGTCTCTAAGGGGTTGCATTTATTATCTTATGAGAATTGGAGGTGTTGAACCTAAGTCATTTTATTTATAGAATTATTGTTGGTGGTAGATGAGGCCTTGCATGTCCCTTTTTGATATTTTGAATTTGGGGTGGTGTTCTTTGGTTGGACTAGTGCACCGGCTATGCCTATAAGTCTCATGAATAAGATCTTTAGTACCTACTTGTGGTGGTTTTGGTGATGATATGATGGTTTGTGTTCCCTAATGAGGTAGTGCATGTGAGTTGTTTATAGGTACTACTACAAAGTTTAAGGAAGAAGGTCAGACGCTAAATAGGAGAAATGGGGATTTTGGTTGTAAGAGGTTGCCTTCGCAGGTAGTGTGGTGCTAGGGGATGGTATTAATATGGACCTTAGTAAGATGAAGGTGATTAGAGTTGGGCCTAGACCTTTGAATCCATCGGATATTAGGAGCTTCTTAGGCTTAGCAGACTTTTACTAGAGTTTGTGAATATGTTATCTTCTATTGTTTCTCCTATGACTTGGTTGAACTTAAGTAAGGCCAATATTATGACCAACGTGTTGAGTAGGGTGATTTGATAGGTTCAGGAGTTGCTATTTCTTGTGTTATTCCTTTGTCCTAGTAGGATTCTTGTGTGTGTCCTGGATGGTTGCATAAGCCTATTGGGGCTAGTAGGGGTCTGTAAGGGTTGCCCATGTTCTTGTTACATAGAGTCTTGTCTTCTGATCTTGGTTGACCCTAGCTTGATAGGTTGGAGGTCTTGAGGTAGTTTGGCTATTTGCATAGCATACTTTCAATGAGTATAGAACCCATAAGGTTATAGCATGATGGTTGAGAATGGTTGATCTATTTGGAAAACTACAATGGGTTAGTTGCTTCTCTAAGGTTGATTTAAGGTTTGGGTGTTATCCTCAAGTGTGGAGGAGGGTAAGTGATATCCCTAAGTGTCCTTTTGAACTAGCAATGATCATTTTGAATTCTGGTGGAGTTGTTTGGTTGGTTTATGCACCGATAGTGGTTGTGTGTTTCTAGAATAGGGTCTTAAAACCCTGCCTTGATATGTTTGTGGCAGACTCTAGTGAGGTATTGATTTGTGTAGAGCTTGTGAATCATTTGGGCTTAGTGTTGCAAGTCTTGGAGGATGAGAGGTTATTTCCTACATATAATAAGTGTGCATTGTGGGTAGCAAGAAGGTGGTTAAAATTTTTTAAGGATTATAAAATAAGTGTGCATTATTTTTCCCCGGTAAGGCTAATGTTGTGGTCAGTGCTCTAGTTAGCCTAGCATTTGTTGTTGATGGTGGCAAGGAGGAGACTAGTAGGGTCCATCAGTTGGTTAGATTGAAAGTTAGGTTGAGGAAAGTTAGCATGGTGATGTAGCATTCTTGATGGTTCCGAATCTTTTTGGGTTAAGGGGTCTAGATTAGGTAAGGACTTGATTCTGCCTTATTGGAGTTGGAAGTTTTGGGTGAGAGAATGATAGAGTAGAGGTTGTCTCCCAAGTGGAAGATGGTGGTTATAGTACCTAGTGGGTTAGATGTATTTAAGGTTGATAATTAAGTTGAGGATTGTGAGTCCTTATAAGAGTGTAGAGGGAGGTCAGTAAGGTTACATAAGTTTAGGGATTTGCCTATGGATGTAGATATGGTTCATAAGGTTCTCCATGCTTCTAGGTGGATGGGATATGTTGGTGACTCTAGTGCTATAGCACTCTTTGAGAATATGGGTGAGGTGAAGGATAAATTGACTTAGTAGAAGGTCCCGATAGAGGTGTGGATGGATGAGTGAAGAAGTTGGCTAATATTGATGTGGTATTCGTCAAGGCCCTATTGGTGGAGTCGTCCATTCGTATGTGTCTCTCGGGGAGCCCGTGCAGGCATGAAGAAGCAATATCCGTTCCTCTTATATTTTATTCAAGCTTATGCTAACAAGTCAAGTCCTTTTCTATGATTCCAAGTCTTATGTTTCATCCCCTAAGTCATTCATATGCATTCATGTTAAGTTGACAAATTTATGATGATTTTAAACTTATGTTGAGTTTGTGAAAATGGTGTTTTAAATGTAATATCGCATTTTTGTTGGGACTGATTTATTCATGATTACTCTTGCCATGTACGTTTCTTTTACATTCGGGGGTGAATGTTCCTATAGGGGAGATATTGAAAGGACCTCAAAAAGTGCCCAAAAACGCGCCTCAGAATGACCAGAATTTTAATTTTCATATATCTCAAAATTCATTTGTTATTTCAAAAATCTAACTTTATATTCTTATTCAGGGGGTCAAAATTAGGGGAAAAAGGGTCTAACCTCAATTTAAGAGCGAAGAATTAGCAATTACGAAAATTCAAGAATGCAATTTCCAGTGTGTATTCTGCGACACTGGCGCAACGCGCCAGTGCCTTATTTTGAGCATTTTTCTATTTTTGGGTCCAAGCTTTGGGTCTTGGGTGCAAGGGTTCCCATACATATTTTTACCTATACTTAGCCAAATTTCACCCTCGTATCATCCAAAATATTTCCCAAAACTCATTCAAATCCTTAGTCCTATATTTCTCTCAAGATTCAAGTCTCAAACCTTCATCCCAAGCTAAGGTTTTCCTTCAAGGTTCTTCTTCAAGCTTCAAGTTTTCATCTCCAATCTTCACCAAGTTCATCTCCAAGCTAAGGTATGTAGGTTTTATCCATTGGGTTCTTCCACCCATGGTGCCCTAATCTCCTTTTTACTCAATTTGCATGATTTAAAGTTAATTTTACATGTGGTCTTGTATATTAAGAAATTTACTGCACTGTGATTTGACTTCATGAAAGTATGGTTGTTTTAGCATGTTTGTTGCTCTAAATCTTGGATCTAATGTTGGATATGATAAGGGGTTTTGATGTGAAAGTCTTGGGGGCGTTGCAAGGTGTTGATTGATGGTTTTACAATAGATTTTTTTTTGCATGATTTCTGCTCTAAACTGCATGGTCTTTTACCCCCATTACACCCCCCAAGTGTTTGATAAAACGTCCAGCTTGGGTTTCTTGTAGCATTGAAGGTCCAAAGCATGAGATATGATATGAATGACTATATGATGATGAAATGAGCTTATGTACATGATAAATATTATATAAAGTGTTGCATTAGACCATGTCCAATGTGGGGGGAGACTAAGACCCCGAATAACCTAGATGGGGGTTCATACTCATCAACCTAGGGAAGGGTTTGTACTTCTCCACCTGGTGATAGGGTGGAATCATCACTAAAGTAGATGGGAGTTTGTACTCATAAACCTAGGGAAGGGTTTGTACTTCTCCACCATGGTGATGGGGCGGCATTATCACCAACCTAGATAAGGGTTAGTATTCGTCCACCTAAGTGATGGGGCAACATCATCACTAACCTACCAAAGGGTTGTACATTTGAAATCTACCTTGGTCTCTTCTACACATATGACATCCTATATAAGGATGAGTTACTTCAGCATGATTTACTTAAGCATTGTTCATACATGCCATATTGTTATATTATGCCTCTTGCTTACTATTATGCCTTTTGATTATGATGCCTATCTATTGTTGCATTTCATCCTACATACTTAGTACATTCAAACGTACTAATCCATACTCTATGCCTACATGATATCACCATGTAAGAACCAGTGCTCTATTTGATCATCTTCCTCCTCTGCGTGGCTAGTTTGATACTACTCAAGCTAGTTGGTGAGTCCTCCACTTCGAGGACCTTAGTCTATATTTCTCTTATTATGTAATGAGACACTCTTATTTATTTTCTATCTTGACTAGTGAGGATGAGCCTGGTTGCTTGTCTTATCCCCTACTCTTATCTATATAGTAGAGATGTTATTGGATATGCTATATATCTATGATATGATCCTTGACTCTTTTGTCTCTTGATTATGATGTTATGCAAGCTTTTCTTTGCCCTTAGTCCCTTGCCCTTGTTTTCTAAACATTTGCATATTACTTAAAGTATTAAACTTTCTTTCCCTTAGTCCCAACTCCATTGTTTATGCTTATCTCTTATTATCATATTTATTTACTTCCGCGACCAAGAATGTGTGATAATATGCAAAGAGGCTTGTTTGGGGTTCCTTCGGGTTCCCCATTTGCCGATCACGACTAGGCCCTAGGTCTGGATCGTGACAAAAATAGGCTCACACATACATGCAATCATATACATAATTAACATGGACTCACAGGTCATGCTTCAAGCATCAACTTTCCTCCTCTTTTTCAGAACAAACACTGCCAAATAATCATATGCAAGATTGAAATGGTAACAAATAGTCCCAAAAATTTTGAGGGTACCTAATTTTTAAAACATTCATAAAATCATTCAAGATTATGCACATGCCAAAATATAAAATCAGTACATATCTACAAATTATCGACACTAGCTAAACATGCCGGTTCAACAGAAATTAAAAACATCCATGAGAAAAAAGAAACACGGCAAGAAAATTTTAGGATAAAAAATAGGGGAAGTTATGGACTAAAAGATACTCAGACTTCACCTTAATTCGTAACTTCCCATACCCTACTAAAAGAAAATACTTTATCCTTAAATATATATATATATATATATATATATAAACTTTTAAACATCCAAAACGAAAAACAATCATCTAATAAGTTAGATGAAAACCTAATATCCAAAATAAAACATCCATAAAAGCAATAATAACATAAATTGTGTAAAGAAAAACATAAAGAGAACAGAGTACCCAAAAGCATTAATAAGGATGGGGGCGGGAGGGGGGAGGGGTCAAAAGTATCAAACTCATGTTATTCAAACATTAGCATCTATCTGGTCTTGGGTGTCCTAGGGCTCAATCTCCTCCTCGGTGGTTTGGGCTGCAACTGTACCTGAGCTCCTGGCTCCTTGTGCTATCTGTTGCACCCACTCCCTATGTATCTGCCTCCATGGCTAACGACTCTTACACCACCTCATTGGTAATCCACTCCTCTAGCTCTACCATCTCAGCATCTGTCTTGGGTCTCTTCTGGCTCACGGCTGTGTCCTCGCTCTCGAGGGATCTCTTCTTATGGGCATGTGGGCGATCATCAAATAGGTCAATCACATCATCACTCTCTGGTGCCACCTCAGGAACTGCTATCAGGGTCGCTTATATTTCAACAGGTCAGCCTTGAACTTGGCCAACTACTCCATCACAGCAGCCATGTCAGTAGGTCGTACACCCTCAAGTCTCTACTGGACCCTATCCTCGAAGGCATTTATCCTAGCATGCACTGAATCAACTCTCCGATCTACAACATCTCGAGTGTATGCCTTGGCCCTCTCCTCTAAGTCCTGGACTGTCTGACAAACCTAAGGTTTGATCTGGCTTATCAGTCTGCTCAGGTGGGCCTCCATCCTTGCTAACTTGTGCACCAAACCTGAAACGTAAAAGCAGACATAAGAGGAAAGTCTGTAGAAGCAACCTGAGTAGTAGAAAGAGCTGGTGTAGGTGCATTGGGGGATGGCATCGCCTCGGTATCAACAGCTGGAGGCAGTTCTACTCCTAGTAGAATAGAACTGGTGGTAGCTGGAGTGGGCTCTTGAGTGTGTGGCTCTATAGCGACTGGATCTAGACTAAGAGGAGAAGTTGCTTGCTGTAGGGCCATTGTATTTTCATCAGCTTTAATAAGACTAGATTCCATAATACGAATCACCCATACATATGGGTCCAAGTTGAGGGAGACACATACTCCGGCCTCATTCCATAATCTATATACAAGATGGGAAAAGGCAATGAGGTATGGGTACGAATCACTGACTCGTGGATCTTCTCCACCATAACTCGGGTCCAATCTATATCATAGCCAACTAAGATACTGGATAGCGGCATAGCCCACTCCATCGTGATGCATTTATGCTTCAATTCTAGCTTTGGGACATTTACTGTAACATGAACCTTCATTCCTTATTGTTGCAATTCTATGCTAGCAAGTTAGTTTCATGCCAACTTGCGGAACAATCACATCAATATACATAACAATTGAAATTGGAACTAGAACTTGATAATGAACCTGGACTAACCCAGATAGAGTCGTGGACAACATAAATTCATTAGATAGTAAGATTGATTCATTTCATCGATGAAAATGAGTCAAGTTACCTAACGTGACACGTAGGCCTGATGCACCAACGAATAATAGACCACCCGAATTTGGCCAAGAAGGATAGGTGAGACTTCACTATCAGTGCAGCATTGTTTGTAACCCACACAGGCTCGTCACCACCTTCAAAGATCTGGCTAGCTATCCACCTAAGGAGTTCAGTCTTCAGATACATATTCTTCTCACTCACTGCTCGTCGTATCTTCTCGATCTTAGTATTATACTCGATGGAGGAATAAGGTACTCTATAGTTCAGCTCGAATTGAACCCTCCTGATATTCTCCTTAGAGATATCAACCATCTTATCCCAGACTAGTACTTCTCACAACCTCAATTGATCAATAGGCTTCTTCCCCTTAGGAATATCTTGAAGAATAATGGCATAGTAGGCGGTGTAGAATTCTCAAACTAGATATGGGGCGTACTTGCCCAATCTCTATGATAGCCATCTCAGTCCATGGGGAAAAATCTCAGCCTCTGAATCTGGCACCCTACTTAGCCCAAAGTCATTTAGCCTCGACTCCTTATGGAAAAGCCTGACAGGCTTTCCTTGGCCTTTAAGATCCAATCTCTTATTGTAGATCTCTTTCATGCCTAGAATACATTGTCTAGTATTTTTGGGGTCAGTGGAGGTGATCGATGGATTGACCTCATTATGCGAAATCTATGAAGCCTCTGGTGAACTGGTCTCAGAGTGAGAGGGAGTCATTTGCGCCATACTGCTATCAGACCTATCATCATCACCCTTCTTCTCAAATTGGGAAGGGCTATCAACCTACATGGTGTCTGTGCAATCTCGGCTTTAGTCTGAGGCACTTTTGCCTTGGGGTCAATATAGACTCTGTGGACTTCCTTAGACCTTTCTGACTGTTCTTGTCACAGCCCAACCCCGGGGCCATGACTCGTGCCAATTAGGCACTTAAATCAATATTAAACCGCAAAACCATAACTTAAAGTCTAAGAATTTTACCGAAATTTTAGCAGAGTTTCCTCTATTTTTAAGCCCTATCCTCACCTGCAGCCAGAATATACAAACAACACATATACACATATATATATCCATGAATGCGAGCCGACAAGGTCTCCGCTGCAGTCCTGCCGCCTAATAATCATGTCATACATAGCGTAATGCAGTCTCGCCACCTGATCAAGTATCAAATGCATGTACTAGACTACGTTCTCAAGTATATCTCACATACCCACTACCCACTAGTATCTACAGACCTCTAGACATATATGCTGAACCATACGTGCATATACATAACACAATTACAGAACGTGTGAACAT
>JAOTQJ010127079.1:0-10329 GCA_025642045.1 Solanum sejunctum | reverse complement strand
TAACACAAGAATTAAAAACTTACTTGTTTTCCTTCTCCTCTCTTCTTCTTCTCTTCAAATTTCTACATAAGAGGGGGTATATATAGAAACCTTAGTTTCCAAAATTGATAAGGGCTCTAATTTTATCTATAGTTCAATTAGGCCCCAAATTTTTCTATTTTTAATCCAATCGAGGACTTCCGACTCAAACTTAATTATGCACGCTAAATTCACTTGATACTCTAATCATGTACCATAAATATACTTAAGTTTAAATTACACGACATCCACAACAATATTTCCCAATTGGATAATTATACCTAATTTAAAGAAAAACGGGGTCTAACACCAACCAGCTGAAATATGCATTTTTACTGTCTAAACCAACACTAACCACCCATATATAAATTTGCCAAAAAAACATCGTTAACATAATCTGAAGTCAAGAAATAAATATGTTTACGAAAACACAAAGACTTTCTTTAAAATTTCAAAATGCAACAAAAAATCATCAATAAATAAACCAATGCCATGGCCAAATTATATGTGCATACAATAAATAAAAAAAGAATTGAAAAACTCTATTTGTTATTAACAATAAGTAGTCCTCCAAAACCACCAAATAACCCAACATGTCTATAAAATTACCATAGAATCAATGTCTACATAAAAAATGACCGAAAAGATGAACATAATAACAATATATCTAAGTCTTTCTATGGGGTACTAACTTTTTTCGATCAACAGTATCACTGACTAGAGTATACTCTCGTACAATTTTAGGGCCTCCTATCCAACTAACAACTTTCCCCTTCGCTTCACTCTTACTGACGGTCTCATCCTCTATCTTATGTGTTGCATATTGCCAAAGCAGAGCACCGTACCTTAATCTGAATAGATAAGATCTATATAACACATAGAAATTTCAAAGTAACCCTGCGAATAGTATTCAGCAAAAGCAGAGGAGTACCCCCGGTCACTGAAGAAAATCTAACAATGATCAACCATATCAAAAAATAACCCAACATAGTAAGCAGTAATCAGCCAACAAAATATTGTCGATATGAGGGTGCAAAAAAATAATCAAAACATATGGGAAGAATAAGCAGTACAAACACATCACTGTATTGCTCTAATACTCAGACAAAACTAATATGTTATTGTTTTTCAAAAGGAAACTTACTTCGAATTCTCTCGTTGTTGGGGAATATTATCGCAGATAAAATAAACAAACGGATCTCTGAGAGCACGTTCGATAGATTCAATCATCTTGTTCCAGTCAATGTTATCTCATTTACTATAAAAGTTGATTCAAATGAAGAAGAGCGGGATAATTTGCCAGTTTCTTCGACACACGATTGGCTGTGGCAAAGTGCTTTGATCAACTTCAAATAAAGAGTCAAACACATAGATGCAAAAGCTTTTTATATATATCACAATCAATACCCAATGGCATAGATCAAGTATATTGATGGGGATGCAGACATAGTCAACTAAATCCCATGATGTATTTGCATGTATCTTGTACCCTCGAATCTACTGTGCAACCTCATGATCAGGAGTGATTACTCGATTATCCTTGTTTCCCTTCAATTAATGATCATGAATTTGCTCAACCCACCATATCAAAAAAGAGTCCATAAATATGACCTTTATATCATTATCGAGTCCATATTTTATTTTTTTTACGGAGGTAGTACATGATAGTATCAACATGCTGCATAAAACATCAAATGTTTAACACCCCAATAACAGAAAACACTATAATGTTAAAAACCTTGACTTGAAAGTGCAAGGGGGGAGGGGTTGAATTAAAATTTCTTCACTTTTTTCTTTTGCTTAAGTTTGATTTTCGAATAGTCAGCTAGTGAAACGGATAGTCGACTAACAGTTAAGTAAATAAGTAGAAATTTAAAATGTGTAAAAAGAAACTTCGACACCAGATATTTTTATACTGGTTCGAATTCAATGTGAATCCTAGGTCCAGTCCTCTTAGGTTGCAAAGGATATTTCTTCAAGCCTTTAATGGAGTTTGAAGTTACAAGAAGTTGAAAATAAAACTCAGATATTTTTTTTCTTTTTTTTATTTTTTTTCGATTGAAACAGACCTCTCTTTTCAATGTTTTTTCTTTTCTCTCTCTTTTTCTTTCACTGTAAAATAAAGACTAAAGATTATAATGATTTTCTAAAGATGAATAGAATTGAACAAGGCTTGAATTGCAGTAGGCTTATATACTTAATGAGATATCTAGATACGTCCTTATATAGAAAAGATGGTATCCCAAGGGTTTTGATTCTTGGATTAAGGCAGTAATGATTTCTCTTTCCAAGAATAAAGATAAGACTTTTAAGTAAAGACAATCTGTCAATCTTTTTGATTCTTTTCAATATTTAGATTTTTCTTGATTGACAGTCATGCTGTTGATTCTTCCTTGTTTGCTAATTCTTTTCAACGTGCAGGTCTTCCTTGATCTTTCTTGATTGCAATTTCTCTTGTGAACCTGATTGATTAAATCTATCCTTGATTGATTTTATAATCTTATGCAGACCTTTTCTTGAAATTTTATCTTCTATGCTTGATTTTCTCCATCAGATTTGGTTATAGTCATGTGCAGATCTTATCTTGCATTTATCCTTTATGCTTGATTTCCTCCATCTGATTTAATTTTTCATAAGGAGCCCTTTCGATTGATCTCCAAATTTGATTTGCTTTCTTTTTAGTTCAAATTGCTTCTTTTTGTGAATTTTTCTGAAATTTGTCATAATTCAAATAGATTAGCATTAGCAATCTCTCTCTTTTTGATGATGACAAAAAATTATTATGCAATCAACTTCCCTAAAGATAGTCGACTGCTTGGAGCGCTGCTTTGAAGTACTCCCCCTAAATAGTGGCTTTCATTCTCTTCGTGAGTTAGTACCTGCTAGTTAACTAGTACAGACAGGCAAAATAGGGAAGCACAAAATACAACAAAAAATACAAGCAGCAGATAAGATAAGCAATCACAAAAGAGAGATAAGATAAGATAATTAATTACTTCTCCCCCTTTGGCATCAAACATAAGGGACTATAATAGACAAAAACATAATATCCATAGTTTGGACAAGCTGGCCCTTAGCAAAAATTAAAACAAAAGAAAAGAGAGATTATCCATGATGCCTAAGAAAGTATGTCAGAGTGTTTACAATAGAAGTTTTCAGATTTTCAAATTGGGCAGTCAGAGAGGTAGATAATTCATCTGAACTGATTTTAATTTTTTGAGCAAACTTTGCAGCATCCTTGATAACTTGCTCTAATTTCAGTTGAATTTTCTTAACATCAATACCAATTTCATTGGATGAGACCTTAATCTTCTCAATAGATTCAGCAATAAAGTAAAATTTGCAGTGACTGAAAAGGAGCATATCCTGACGGGCTTCAAACTTTTCATCTATTTCAAAGACTTTTGCCAGAAGTTCCTTAAGAAGCTTAGCATTCAATGGACTGGGAGGAACAAGGTTTGTTGGAGAAGGATCTGAAGGAGATATAGGGGCAGTAATATCAGATTTTGGGACCCATAAATCATTAGTGAATACATAGCCCATGCTGCCAAAGGCCCTAGAGTTGTAACACTTATTCACTATAAAAAAGGGGATATGAGCGATGCCAATAGAATTGGCATCCAAGATGCGAGATATGATCCTCCCATAGGAAAGACTGGGAGGATTGATGGTCGAGTCTATCATATAGTTGATAATGAAGGAGGAAAGTTTGAATCTTTTCTTAGAGAGGCGGCAATAAGTGCAGAAGGTGTCTTGAACAGACAAAGACGAGAAAGAACCAGCTCTTGGGAGAAAAGTGGTCGCAACAATGTGAGCAATAACATGAGCTTCAAAGGAGACATCTTCTGGGCCAAGGATAGAGGGACAAGGACCAGAAGGGTTAGAGCAGAGGACCCTTTTAGCTTCTTCAAAAGTAACATCAAATTCAAAAAGTCACAAATTTTTGATAGGGTCAAAAAATCCATAGCAATGAATTTCAAGAATTTCTTCCAAGATATCACAGTCGAGATAGATACACATACAAAGAACTAGCGTTTCTACTTCACCCGGCTTAGAGGAGTGAAGATTAGCATAGAATAATCTTACCAAGGGCTCATATACCACTTTTGAAGGAGAGGAGAAAAATCTGAGCCCATCCTTGAAATTCAAAGAACTCCTTAATGGGATAGTGAAGAGTCATAAGCAGATTAAGAGCAACAATGCGTCCATGAATAATGATTTTGAATTTCAAAGTTTAGAAGAGGTTTTCATTAGAGGAGTACCAAAAGTCAGTTTTCACATCAAGGGAATTTTCAACATCAAATTTACACTTCTTTTTCTGATTACTAAACAGATGAGTAGGAGCAGAGCATTTGAAAGTAGAAACAGGAGGAGAGTTGGAAGAAGGAGGAGATGAAGGGGTGGTAGTTTTCAGAGCCTATGTGAACATAGGAATGAACAACATCCTTCCCTTTGTTTCTTGAACTCTTGTGAGGAGGAATGGTGAACAACAATAAGAAAAGGAGGAGTGAGAAGCAGTGAGAAAGAGAAGAGATTAAAAAGAAGAGAAGACAGAAGGAAGTTGCAAAGAAAAAAAGGCGACAGACTGAACTATGGGATGTGAAAGGAAAGGGACTGACACACGAAAAGAGATGAAAAAATTCAAAAGCCGACCATCTTAATTAATGTAGAGTGATTAAGGAGAATCAGAATATTCAAAAAAAGGAACAGAATCAATGTAGAAAAAATGTATCTAATAATTTCCAATTAAGTGTTGAAAATGAAACACATGCATTCCATAATATCGACCCTTTTCCAAAAATAAATTTATACCAATTTGAAAATAATATTTTAGCAAATTTTTGAGAAAGCAAAATCTTTCTTCAAAAAGAGGTTTTGTAAAAATGTCGGCCAATTGGTTATCAGTACTTACAAAAATAATTTTAATATTTCCATTTAAAACATGATCTCTAATAAAATGGTGCTTAATATCAATGTACTTAGCCTGACAATGTGAATAGGATATTTGGTTAAATAAATAGCACTTGAATTATCACATAACAATTTAGTAGGCTTAGCATTTATATCAAAATTAGTTAATTGGTGAATTATCCACAAAACCTGAGCACATAATAAACCATTGGCTACATATTCGGCTTCAATTTTGAAATTGATATATAGTTTTGGTTCTTGTTGTTCCAAGAGACCAAACAATTTTCAAGAAATTGGCAGGATCCACTAATGCTTTTCGATCCATTATCACCTACATAATTTGTATCAGAAAATCCACAAAGATCAAGTGCAGGGGATCTTTCATACTATAGTCCAAAGGAAGTGGTTCGAACTATGCACTGAATTATTCTTTTGACATTAGTTAAATGAGATTCTTTAGGATTAGATTGGAATCTAGCACACTTACATACACTAAACATGATGTCAGGATAACTAGTTGTGAGATAAAGTAGAGATCCAATCGCACCTCTATATTTTGACTCATCAATACTTTTGGCATTTGCATCAAGGTTCAGGTTGCAGGAAGGACTCATGGTAATGCTAATGGGTTTAACAGTCTCCATATCAAATTTTTTAACAAGTTCCAAAGTATACTTGCTTTGGCAAATGAATATCCCTTGACCAGTTTGAAATATTTGAAGGCCCAAGAAGAAAGTTAATTTACTTATCATAATTATTTTGAATTCACTTTGCATAAGGTTGACAAAGTCTTTGCACAATCAGGGTTAGTACTTTTAAAAATAATATCATCAACATAAATTTAAGTAATAATATTGTCTGAGGAAGATTTTTTGATAAATAAGGTAGTGTCAATGCTTCCTCGAGAAAAATCATGGGATAAGAAAAAAATTTTTAGGCGCTCATACTAAGCATTGGGAGCTTGCTTGAGACTATAGAGAGCTTTTGAAAGTTTAAACATATGATAAGAAAAATCTGGATTTACAAAATCTGGAGGTTATTTTACAAAAATTTTTTCTTCAATAAAACAATTTAAAAATTACTTTTAACGTCCATTTTGAAAAGTTTAAAAACTTTATAAGTAGCATAAGCAAGAAGAATTTAAATAGACAGAACCTTGCTATAGGAGCGAAAGTTTCATCATAGTCGACTCCTTCCTGTTGAGAGTAATCTTGAGCGACAAGTCTTGCTTTATTCCTAGTTATTTCTCCAGACTCATTTAACTTTTTTCTAAAAACTCATTTGTTCTAATGATAGTAATATTTTCAGGTTTGAGGACCAAGGTCCAGACTTTATTTCTTTCAAATTGATCCAGTTCTTCCTTCATTGCATTCACCAAGTCATTGTCTTTCAAAGTTTCTTCTACCTTTTTAGGCTCAAATTGAGATATGAGAACTATGTTAGCACTTCTTTTGCTGGATGCCCTTGTTCTCATTCCATCACTAACATCACTAGTAATAAACTTTCTAGGATAATCAGGCTCACTTCTCCATTTATTTGGAACATTTTCAACTGCTGGTTGACTTTTTGCAATAGTAGTCGATCGATCTTTGTCTGCAACTATTATAGAGGCTGCTTTATCATTGTTAGTGGTATCTTCATCATTAAAACTGCATCTTTTCTCAAAAATAGGATTAGATTCATAAAAAATAACATGTATAGATTCTTCTACAGTGGAGGTACGTTTTATTAAAAATTCAATATGCTCTTCTAGTGGTAGAATAACTAGGAAAGATACCTTCATCACTGTGAGGATCAAATTTATCTAGATTGTCCTTACCATTATTGTGAACAAAATATTTATGAAAGTAGTTGATGCTAGGCTTCTTTTCGTTCCAAAGTTCATAAGGGGTCTTCTTGAGTATTGGCCTGATTAGACACCTGTTAAGAATATAACACGTAGTTATTATCGCTTTTGCCCAGAAATTGTGAGGATGAGAGTATTCATAAATCACGATTCTGGTCATGTCTTGAAGAGTTTTGTTTTTACTCTCAACTACTCCATTTTGTTGAGGAGAGCAAAGGGCAGAGAATTTGTGTGAGTACCCTTCTTCTTTGCAGAAGTTTTCAAAGACCTTGCTTTCAAATTCTCCTCCATGATCACTTCTAATGGAACTAAAAATGTTTTAAATTATCATCTTTGGTAGTTAAAAATATAACCCAAGTAAAATGGGAATAATCATCCATTTGACAAGCGTCATAGATGTGATCCTTTGTGTAGTCTAGCTTTGAAAGTCTAATCACTAGTTCCAGTCTTACAAGCTTTTCAATTAATCTCATGCTAGCATGATCAAGTTTTTTGTGCCATATTCAAGGATCTTCAGAAATGGATGTCAGACAAATATGATTAGTTTATCCTGTGATTGAGTCCAAAATGTAAATATTTTTCTCCCTGCTTCCTGGAAGAATTTCTTTTCCTAAAACATCCTCAATAATGCACCCAGTTTTCTTAAATCTTACTTTAAGGTCGGCATCACATAGCTGGCTGATACTTAACAGATTGTACCTTAATCCCTTCATAAGATACACATTAGTAATTTCACAGGTTTCATTAAAAGAAATAGCTCCAATATCAATGATAAATCCAATTAAATTGTCACCAAATTAAATTTTTCTACCATTAAATTCAACAATATATTTGAATAGATATTTGTTGCCTTCCATATGATTTGAACATCTGCTATCAAGATACCATTTGCCTTTTGATTTCACGCGAAGTTCCTGCAAAATGAGATTACTTATTTTAAGGTACCCAATGATTTTTGGTCCTTTTTAGTTATGGTTGTTTTTGACTCTCTAAACCAAGTTGGTTAGTTTAGAGAGACGATATCTACACCTGGAATATGAATGACCAGATTTACCATAATAATAGCAAGAGATTTTACTAGTTTCACCAGATCCAAACAAACTATAGTATTCACTCTGAGAATGAGTCGACTGGTCTGAACCAGTTAACTTAATTCCCTTATTAGGACTGGAAAACTTTTGAGCATTTTTTTAAGAGATTCTTTAATTCAAAAGTTTCTTCATCAAAAAGGTTTCTTTCAACAAAATAGACCTCGAGTTGAATTTTCAAGACTTTTTTTTTAATCTTGAATTGTTCCAAGGTTTTCAAAGGATCTTTTTAAATTTGTGATGACCTGATCTAGTAGAGCTCTTAAATTATTGCAATTTCTACAAAATCAAGTTTTACCTGGCTGGATTATCCATTGGCTATGAAGCACAATTCCTGAGTCATCTTAGTCATATTCAAATATGTTTTCATTACTCCAGCTGCTAAGAGCTTTGTTTCTTCCATAACCTTGAGAATGTCTTTATTTAGTTTTCGAACACTCATTTGCAATGTGTCCAAATTTTCTGCAATCATAGTACCTGCCATAATTTCAATTACAGTTAGTAATTTATTTATTTCTAGAGTTATTTGGCTTACCTCGTCTTTGATTTCTATTATTTCAAAATGTCTCCATGATAGATCATGTGATTAGTGAAATTTCATTCCCACTGAATTCTTCATCATCTTGATTATCATCGGTTGCTTTGAAGGCAATTAATTTTTTTCTTTTTATCTTCTTTGTCCTTTTTGTTAATAAGAGTTTTCTCAAAGGCAATAAGATCTCCTCAGACCTTAGCATATGTAAGGTCCTTTAGATTCATACTTTCAAGTGCAACAACTTTGGCATGCCATTTGAGGAGGTAGACTTTTTAGAACTCTTCTTACATGCTCTGTAGGAGCATATTCCTTTCCTATAGCTTTGAGTTCTCTAATGATCTTGCTCAGTCATGCAAACATACTCTCAATAAATTCTTCTTCTTTCATTTGGAAGAGTTCATATTAATAGACAAGGAGACTGACAATAGTTTCTTTTACTTTGTCAGTTTCTTCATAGGTGACTTTTAATTTGGCCCACATTTCTTTAGTAGTTTCGCAGCTAAAAACTTTCTCATATTCTTCACCACTGATTGTATTGTACAGAACATTCTTAGCCTTTGAATTTATCTGAATAATCTTCATTTGTTCATTAGCGTGATTTTCCAGACTAGGAATAATAGTAGTTTGACTTCCTTCAGAGGTTGATGAATTTTTATTTATAGGTTTAGTAGCAAGGATGGGTATATCACCAAGTTTGATGACCCTCTGAACTTTAACATCATAGAACTTGATGAAGGTTTCCATCCTAATTTTCCAGTGTGAGAAATATTTTTCATTGAAATAAGGAGGTTTGGTTTGAGAAGTTTCCTTTTGAAATAGAGCTACAATGTTTTGATTTTAATTTTTCATGATCTTTTCCTAACCTGTGGTTAGATAAAAAAATTAGTGAGACCAAACTCTAATCCAATTGAAAGTGCAAGAGGATGGGGGGTGGGTGGGGGGTGAATTACAATTTTTTCACTTTTTTTTTTTGCTTAAGTCTGATCTTTAGATAACTAGCTAGTGAAACCAATAGTCAACTAACAGTTAAGTAAATAAGCAGGAATTTAAAATGCGTAAAAAATAACTTCGACACCAGATTTTTTTATACTTGTTCGAATTCAATGTGAATCCTCGATCCTGTCCCCTTGAGTTGCAGAGGATATCTCTTTAATCCTTTAATGGAGTTTGAGGTTACAAGAAGTTGAAACTAAAACTCACATACTTTTTCTCTTTTTTTTTTAATTTTTTTCTGTTGATACAGACCTATCGTTTCAATGTTTCTTCTTTTCTCTTCCTTTTTCTTTCACAGTAAATAAAGACTAAAGATTACAATAATTTTTCAAAGATGAAGAGTATTGAAGAAGGCTTGAATTGCAGTGGGCTTGTATACTTGATGAGATATCCGAATGTCTCTTTATATAGAAGAGATGACATCCCAAGGGTTTTGATCCTTGGATTAAAGCAGTGATGATTCTTCATTCCAAAAATAAAGGTAAGGCTTTTAAGGAAAGACAATCTATCAATCTTCTTGATCCTTTCACAACGTTCAGATTTTTATTGATTGACAGTCATGCTGATGATTCTTTCTTACTTGCTGATTCTTCTCAATGTGCAGATCTTCCTTGATTTTTCTTGATTGCGATTTCTTTTGTGATTCTGATTGATTGAACAAATCCTTCATTGATTTTATAATCTTGTGCAAATTTTTTTCTAACTTTTATCTTCTATTATTAATTTCCTCTATCAGATTTGGTTATAGTCATGTGCAGATCTTATCTTGCATTTATACTTTATGCTTGATTTCCTCCATCTGATTATGTTTTCCATTAAGAGCGCCTTTGATTGATTTTCTGTCACGACCCAACCCCGGGACCGTGAATGGTGCCGATAGGACACTGCGACAACCGCTTATACTGAATCTTTACTTACGACAGCTAAGGAATTTCACA
>JAOTQJ010127068.1:0-10329 GCA_025642045.1 Solanum sejunctum | reverse complement strand
AGGTGCGGTTAGTTAATAAAACAGAGGAAACTCTGTCGAAATTTTGGTAGGATTCTTAGACTTTAAGTTGTGGTTTTCCGATTTAACATTGGTTTAAGTGCCTAGTAGGCACGAGTCATGGTCCCGGGGTTGGGCTGTGACACATTATCTTCAATTTCTTTGGGTTGGTTGTCAATTTCTAGTGGATCTTGAAGAATATTTCTTGAAACATCAACTTCAATAGGTGTGAGACGCCCAAGTTACAAACAAATGGTGTTTGGCATATTTGGCAATCTTGAGCACTTTTTCTGGTGGGGTGTCACACTAGCATCATTTGTCTCCATTGTTTTATGCATATCAATGATGATTTTTTCTTCACTTATCAACGCTAAGATTTTATCCTTTAAACTAAAGCATTTACTTATTGGATGGCCAATGATACAATGGAACTTGCCGTATTTGGGATCTTTTACCTTATTGATTCCTCAGGACTCTTTGATTCAGGAAGATCAATGATTTTCTTGGTTAGAAATTCATCAAGGGTCATAAGTACATCTGAATTTGGAAATGGATAAACTTTTACCTCCAATTCCTTTAATGTTGGACAACGTTTCTTATCCTTTGAATATTGACTTGAAGCTTCGTCCTCTTTCACTTTTTTCTTAGTTGAAAGCTTGACAGAAGTTGCTTTTACTGCCATATATTCTTCATTTTGGATCTTCGAGGACATACCTTTCTTGAAATATTTCCTTTCTTTCATCAGATCAGCAAAAGAATATGTCTTCCCATGACTTGGAATGCTCAACTCTATGTCATGTGCCCGTGTAGCAAGTTCTTCAAAAGTTTGTGGTTTGATTCCTTGTAGTATGTAGAGAATTCCCCAATGCATACCCTAAGTGTACATTTCCATAGAAGATATTTCAGAAAGGTGATCTTTATAGTCCAAACTCAATGATCTCAGGTGATTGATGTAATCCACCATGGGCTCATCCTTTCTTTGCTTAGTGTCAGTCAACTCTATTATGCTTACGATTCGACAAGTACTATAAAAATAATTGAGGAACTCTTTCTCAAGTTGCTCAATCAATAAACTCATGTTCTTGGTCGATAACCAGTCAAACGCATTTCCTTTTAGTGAACAAAAAATTGTTTCACCAAAAGGTCACCATGTGTTCCTGCATTGCTACAAGTTTCAACAAAGTGAGCGATATGTTGCCTTGGATTCCCTTTGCCATCAAATTGTTGAAGCTTCGGTGGTTGATAGTTTGTTGGCATAGACAGACCATCAATTCATCTAGTATATGGCTTGGAGTACTACAATGAACTTTGTGGTGATCCACCACATTGAACCCTAATTGTATTTATTATCATGTCTTGCAACTGTTGAATGGATAACGTTGCAACTGAAACAAATTGTTTCTCCTTTTGAAATTTGGACTTAGCTAGAGATTCCTCAATGTTCATGATTTGTAGATTGAAACTAGTTGTACAAATGGGGGCGTGACTTGATTCTCCAGGTATGAAGGCCTACAACCTGTTCATAAGTTGAGCAATATGAAGAATCTTATCGTCAATAGACTTCTTCAAGGCTTCAACAGTTTGCTCCATTAAATTTTCATCCATGTCACTTGAGATAGCTATCAAGGCACTGACATTCAGTGAAATTGGAGAATCCATTGAATCATCAGATTCGCCAAAGTTGGAACCAATTTGAGAAAGCTCTCCAAAGAACACAAATATGAGGTTCTCCTCAGGAAATGTAGTTACAACTTCGTCTGAGAGATTGTTTTTCACCATCTCCAAAAAAGTGAAGTATCCAGATCCATCTAAGCCACAAATCTTGAAATTGCTTCGAGTAATTGGACCAACATGACTAAGATCAGCAGACATGGGAGCAGAGTCCTTGAATGAAACATCACTGGTCTTCCTAAATATCATTACAGTAGTTGGCTTTGTAGCTTCTAGAGAAAGAGATGAAGAGCAGAACTGGTCCCACTAGGTGTGCCAAAATTTGTTTACAATAAAATTTTAAAATGTTAAAAATTAACTGCAACAAAAAATAAATAAAAGAAAGATGTATTTTTTTTATATTGATGAATTTTTTGAGTATAATTATATTACTCTCTTGATTCTTTCTCCTAAATTTCTCTAAGATTTGAGGGCTTTTCAATATCGTATTTCTCTAATTGTTGGATGAGTTAACTCCCTTACATATGTACTTTAATAGCCGGAAGTTTTATTCTTCAAGAAGATCTCCAGGAAGAACTCCATCGATCACTCATTGGAAGAAATGTGTAGTATATGTTGTAGCATTCCACAATGCTTGCTCAAGTGTTTGTCGAATGTTTTCTCAAGTATTTGTAGAATCTCTTGAATGTCATGTCTATCCCTTATTTATAGTTGTAAGGAATGGACAAGGTTGCTTGTGATTGGCCTAAAGATGTCATTTTGAGACTTGGCGAAATGTGATTGGTTCTTGCATTTGGCTAAGATTACCACATCATTTTCAACAAGTGGCATCATCTTATTGGTCTTCGATGCCCCGCCATCATGACACATGGCATGAATTTGGGCTTCAAGATGAGCTGGACCTTGGATTTGAACTTAATAAAATGAATTTTATCTATTTTTTTTAATCTCAAATTAATTATTCAACTCAAATGAATATGGATTTAATTCAAATTTCGTATGAATTTAACCCAATAAAATTTATATGTCTACAAGTGGTTATTAATAAGTATTTTAAAATAATATAAATAAATTAGAGTAAGTAGTTATTCAAATTTTTATAAATAAATTAGAATAACTAGTTATTCAAATTTAAAGAGGAAAATGCAACCCATGTATTTCAACTTTTGGGGAAGAAATAATTGTTTTAGTGTTGTTGGATATTATAATAGTGTGTAACTATACACAAGAAATTAAATTTGTATAACTTTATGATATAATTTATACTGTATCGACAATTTAACTTCCAATTTCTTATTGTTGATATTTTAACAAGGGAAAAAGGTCAAAAATGTCCTTATACTAGCAGAAAGGATCAAGAATACCCTCCATTAATACTTTGGGTCATTTTTAGTATAATGAGCTAAAAATGCCCTTAATTTAACGGCACTAATGGAGAAGGATCAGTTTGAAGTCAAAACTCTTCAACATTCTGGTGGTGTTCTTGGCCTCTTCCCAACAAACTTTATTTACAATTTACAAACTCCTCTTTTTTTCAAGGATAAATATCACTTTTAATTTAATCCCTTGGTTATTAATAAAGATTAACTTTAATAATTATGATACATTATTTAATAATTGGTTAAAATATGTGATTGAGTTCTCTTTATATAGAAAAATATATTATATTGATAAAATATCTTTATACATTATTTTTATTTTTTCTAAAATAAGCACTCATTTTTAAATCACATTTATAACATTCACAAAAAGATATGAAAGGATAAAATAGACGTATCCAATGGGAAGTGTTAACTAATTTAATGTTCTTGAAAATTGACTCGAATGAACCTTAATATTGGTAGAATTTAAAACCACTTGTCCTTTTTTATTTTGATTAATGTAAAAGAAAATGAAAGATTTAATTTTATTTTATGTTTTTTATGAAAACAATATATTAGTCATATCTTATTTTTCATAAATAGCCAAATAATTTGTCAGCATTCGTGTTGCCCATTCGTTTAGGAGGAAGGTTGTTGAGTTTCCCTAAGACTCATTATAGTCAACTTTCAAGAACATTAAATTATTTAACACTTCCCATTGAATAAGTCTATTTTATCCTCTCATATTTTTTTGTGCATGTTATCAATGTGATTTAAAAATGAGTATTTACTTTTAAAAAAATAAAAATAATGGATAAAGATATTTTATCAGTATAACATATTTTCCTATATAAAGAGAACTCAATCACATATTTTAGCTAATTACAAATAATATGTTATAATTATTAAAATCAAAATTTATTAATAACCGAGAGATTAAATTAAAAGTGTTATTATCCTTGAAAAAAAAGAGGAGTTTATAAATGGTAAATAAAGTTTATTGGGAAGCGGGACAAGAGAACCGACAGAATATTGAAGAGTTTTGATGTCAAGCTGACCTTGTCCGTTAGTGCCATTAGATTCAGGGAATTTTTGGCTCATTATACTAACTGTAATGGAATAAATGACAAAATATGAACGGAGGATATTCTTAATCTTTTCTGATAGTACAAGGATATTTTTTACCTTTTCCCTTTTAACAATATACAATATAGATATAAGCAACTTGACATATTTAAGGCATGATCAAATGTTAAATTTTGTGGTCTAGCTTCAAGTAAAGACTTACAATAATAGTTTATATATGCTTTGATCATGTTATTGTATTGAAGAAGTTTTTTAAATTAAATGACTAATAACAATAGAAGAATTGTTTTGAAAGCTAACAATAGATACACAATAAGAAGCAATTTACATGATTATAATACCGATGACCTCCACATTTATGAAAGTTCCCTGAATTTTCAATAATTATTTTAAATCTATATATGTTAGCTTTTTCTTGTAAAAAGAATACATATTCAACTATAAAATTGATTAAAAAAAATACATAATGTAAATAAAAAAATTAACTAATGTACAAATATAATATTTCAATGAAGAAACAAAATACTACATGTTGGACTAATGTAGTATACATAACTTTTATTGGCAATATCTTGTGTAGACTTTTTGCGTCAAAAGTAATGTTATACTTGCCTTCTTAAATTCTAGTAAATATAATAAAAAAATCTACCACATGCATCTTCTCAGCTAACACAACTAAGGATCTTCTAAGAATATTTAATAACCTGAAGAAAGCTTTAGTAGAAATCAAAAAAATGAGAGAGCAAGACTTAAGGAAAATGAACCTTTTTTTTTTCTATATATAGTTTTTCTTTCTTGATTAGTGTCTCCTTAGCTTCCTTTCATATGATTAGTATTTGAAACAATGCACATTTAACATTACAATGTAATACCTTAAATTAATGTTATACTTGCCTTCTTAATCTCTAGTAGAAATCTTAACAAATTTGTCATGTGCATCTTCTCAGCTAACATAACTAAGGATCTTATAAGAATATATAATAACCTAAAGAAAGCTTTAGTAGAAATCAAAAAGATGATAGAGCAAAACTTAAGGAAAATTAAGTTTTTCTTGCTATGTATAGTTTTTTTCTTGATTAGTGTCTCTTTAGCTTCCTTTCGTATGTTTAGTATTTGAAACAATATACATTTAACGTTACAATGTGATGCCTTAAATCCAACCAATAAAGAAGCATAGCATACGCATTGAAAAAAACCTTTGGCTTTGGACTTTCTGCTTTGATAGATCTTTCCTCTCAAAATAAATGGCTAATTAAAGTATGATTAATGCATTCATTTATAAATTAAAAGAAATAGTTTATAGTTTTTTTTAAAAAATGGTAATAAGTTAAGGGTAAACTTTTTCGTAATTCAACTTATAAATAATACATAAATAAATATGATATAAGGGTAATTATTACTCTCTCCATCCCATATTATATGAACATCTTTCTATAAATATATGTATCATATTATATGAGTACTTACTAAATTAGGATATAATTAATTTTTTTTTATTTTACCCTCACCATTAATTAGTGTAGTAATAATTTTTTCTAACTTAATTTAATGTACATTGATATAAATAAAGGATAAAATAGTAAAGTTCAGTAGTGAATTAACGATTTCTTAATAACTGTGTAAAATAAAAGGTGCTATATAATATCGGACACCGAGAGTAATATTTATCGTGAAATGTTTTTGTATATTGACATAAATGAATAATTTAATATTTAGAGTTTATTAAGGAAAAACTTGTTTACATTTTTAATGATATTCTTATAGTATCTTAACTTTGTAGGGGTATTTTGGTATTCCAACTTTCAACTTTCTTGTTCTCATGCATGTATCCCATTTTAATGAGTTTTGATTCTTTAAAAATAAATTTTGCAAAGACTTTTAACAAACAAATTAAGATTATCTTTTTAAGTCTAAATCCAATTTAATTTAATATCTTTATGTCTGGCTATGTCTATAATTAATTAGGAAAAAACAAATGTAATTATAATTAATTATATAAAAAGCCCAAGAGCTTCAATGTAGTAACTTAATTTTGTAGGAGTATTTTGGTATTTCACCTTTTAACTTTCTTTGTTCTCATGTATATACTCCATTTTAATGAGTTCTAATTCTTGAAAAATAAATTGTAAAAAGACTTTTAAGAAACAAATTAAGATGACCTTTTTAGGTCTAAATCCAATTTAATTTTAATATCTTTATGTCTGGCTGTGTCTGTAATTAATTAGGAAAAATCAAACATAATTAACTATATTAAAAGCCCAAGAGCTTCATCTTTCAATGTACTAACCAAATCAAATAATTTATAGAAGGAATTAAATATGAACAAATTGTATTTTTGTATATCAATATTATAAATTTATGATATAGTTTAATAATGAAAGATATTAAGATGTAGCACAGAGGAGAATAATTAATGTTAGAATAAATATATTAAGAATGCTAAATATCTTATTATAGTGTTGTCATTGCATCTATTTGTTGGGGGGAAATTGTCACGACTCAGTCCCAGTCCTGATGGCGCCTGTTAGATCCCACCTATAGGCAAGCCAAATACCCAAGCCACAGGGTACCTGTTCTAGCTTTCTAGTCAACTGTACATAGCTACTATAGACTCAGAATAAAATATACATATCTATGTACATAACCAGAATGGCAACCTTCAAATACAATCCAAACTACATATACAAGGACAGTGTCTGAATACAAAGACAACCATCAAAATAGAAAGAGACTGCAGAATGTCCAGAGCTGCTGATGCTTACCAATGTCTCCTGAATCACCTCTGAATCTCCTAACTCAGCGATTGTGGGTAGTACTCGGACCTGCACCATGACAAGATGCAAAACTATAGGGGTGAGTACTGGTAACAGGCAACCCATAGGCATCATCGACCGACAGAGTGAAATACTATGAATAAAGAAGGCTCAAATATAGAGAACTGTAGTAATCCAGCAAATCTAAACTCTAACACGGAGTAAGCATGTCTGAAGAACCACTAAACCCCAATTGTACCAACTTAAGAGGTGTGCAATGATACTAACTGATGAAACATGTGTAGGCCCAAAACACAACTGTCATCGGTCTGAGACATAGTGTCATACACCGATGCAAGGCCCTAATAGCTATGCTTGTACGCCGACTGGGCCACCATACCACCAGGAGGTACAGCCGCGCACAATCTAGCTGATAGAATCATCGCGAAACTCACAAAACTACTAGGGATCCCAACTCCCAATAACACATGATCCAGCGGTCAACTGTAAGTGGGTGTAAGGCCCTAATATCTATTCCTGGATGCCCCCTGAGCCCCTATAAGCCCACAGGGTACACCCATGCACAATCAATGTATGTATAGGTTTGTGGATCCACAAGTAATCAACTGGGTCCTTGACCCATCCAATAACCAGTATCACATATGGCCTCGAGCCCCTAATAGTCACTCGGGGCTTTCAACTAGGGCCAGATAGTTTGACAATATATATATATATATATATAACGGTGGGACGTATCCCTCATGGGAGAAAGAATCCCCGATAACTTAATCAATAGGGCCTCGAACCAAAGAATAATCAATTGGGCCTCAAACGCAGGAATAATCAATAGGGCCTCGAACCCAAGAATAGTCAAATGAGCCTCGAACCCAGGAACAATCAATAGGGACTCGAACCCAAGAATGGTCAACTCGGCCTCAAGCCCAAGAATAATGAAGATAGGGCCTCGAATTTCTCAATAGGGCCTTGAACCAGGAACAATCTCGAACCTTAGAATAGGCATCTGCCACTTGACACCTTGGTTGTGGTCACAAGACTCGAATGATGGGGGGTGACTCCCGGGTCTCAGACACTCGGACATGACCATCAAAGCTCGAATAGCGATAGGGAGCATCATCTAGGCTCGAGGTATTAAAACAGTCACTCACTCAACCAATCTCTCCAGATCCAAAACTCCACAATCATAATGCCCAAAGTGAATGTAGGAGATGATACTCACAACATAAATATACCACTCAATTTAGTCCACATATCTGTATGTCACCATCCCTCAGATAACACTAGTTAATCCTAACCTCAAGTAAGGAGAATAAATGTACAAGGACCGACAGCTGTATATAGAAGTATATATCTCATAGGCTAGTGTAGGGTCATGCCACCCAAAGACAAGTACACCATATTCTAATCAATCACAAGTACTTTGAGTACATATAGATAATCACCCAAGTGTTTGTGTGACTCAATGCAGAGTATATCTAGGGCAGCATCGTCTGAAGCCTACGCTAAGGCCCCGAGAGAACAACGAGTAAGGGAATAAGCAACAAGGTCCTAGACTTAAGGCATCAACAGGTCTATCATAAGTATCCAGAACAACCAAGTCAAGTAGAAGTCATATCTATAACAAACCAGTCCACAATACGACTATATCATATGTATTTAGAGCAAATCAGCCCATTGGAACGATATTTATACTCGAGTCAGCCCAC
The DNA here is from genome assembly GCA_025642045.1 of Solanum sejunctum. Classification (NCBI taxonomy): domain Eukaryota; kingdom Viridiplantae; phylum Streptophyta; class Magnoliopsida; order Solanales; family Solanaceae; genus Solanum; species Solanum sejunctum. Next base: position 1,737 of record JAOTQJ010127068.1, on the reverse strand, counting down.
AATATGATGTGTAATCGACAAACAACCTCACATCCAGCATATCATAGTAACATTAGGCTACATATCCATATAGATAGAAGTTAAGCCAGAATACATACCTGTTACAAGACATTAGCCCCTATCCAGCCTTTGTGAGGCCTTATCGTAGTTCTATAGTGCTAGAACTCAGCTACTATAGTGGTCACAACTAATACAGTCTAGAACAACTACAAGTATTCGAAAATAACTGTAGTTACCCGATATGCTAAGTACGATTGCTATCTTGTAAAACATGTGTTAACAACTCATGACAACAACGTTAAAATGCATAGCAGAAAATATAACTAACAATCAGGCTCATATATATATATATATCTTACTCAAGACTTTCAACCACAACCAACTCTTAATATACATGTATTTCAGCACAGTCTAGAGGTAAGGAAAACGTAGCCTTGGAGGTGAATCCACGTGTTTTGGAGCAATCCATGCGCGTTTTACCCTGTCTTACCACCTCCAAATGCTGCTCAACGTTAAAATATGAATAAAAATATAAACATGGCTATTTTGACTGTAATATCTCAAGAAATGGGAAAGAATAGGTCAATTGCGACTAAGACGGACAAAGTGGGGCCCATGCCCAAAATACCAAATCAACCCCCATAAAATGATCCTTACATTACACAAGTCTATAGCCAAAATTTGAGATCAAAGGGGCTCAGAACAATCAGAAACAACCCAAAAACTACACGATATTTCTTATTGAAAATACTATATACATGCAACAGCTTCTCAGTCAATTTCCTTAGAAATATAGTGAACTTACCAAAATCTGAATATACCATTATGTAGTTCTCGAAAAGTGGTACAATTTAGACCCAAATTTTACTTAATTAAGATGAGAAATGACCTAGATATTAAAACTCAAAGTTTTCCAAAAAATTGCAACATAAACAGTAACTAAGTTTGCACCAAACGGAGAGCTATCAATTAATTTCAATAATACCATGATGTGCGCCTTGCAAAAATACACAAAATAGACCCAAATTTATCAAAATCTGACATAAAATGGATAAGAAATTATATATCAAAGTTACCAAAAACAACAACGTGATATAGTAGAAAAATGCCTAGTTTTTACCTCAAATGACATGCCAAAATCTATTTTCGAAGATCCCATGGTGTTCCTCTAGAAAAAATAAATAATTAGGCTTTTAAAATATCAAAATCGATAGAAATTGAGGGAGATATCGTACTTAGAACATTTGCTTCATTTTGTTTATGATTCTGGAACAAATTTTGGATAAATACTCACTTTGCCGCCTTGCCACGTGGCAGCCTGTGGTTCGACTATGTCATTGCCTCCTTTCTTTTTCAGCAATGGCTCAAATGTAATTCGATGCTATGGCCTCATCCAAAGTAATAAAAATACATTCCATATATGAAATCTGATCAGAAACAGAATCCAAACTCAATGGTGTAGTCGAAATTTCTATTGGAGGTCAGTTTATCCTAACATGGGTCCCATTTCTCAATATCAAAGTCTATCGAAGGGACCAAAATACACCCGAAAGCCTTGAAAATAAAAAGAAAGATCCTCCTAGACCAAACTCGATGTACAGATCTAAACGTGCATTCAGAATGTTCATACAAGGCATGCTTTGTCACGACCCAACCCCAGGGTCGTGATTAGTGCCGGTTGGGCACCCAGACATACATTAACCCGAATCTTTATTCACAATAGTTAGGGAATTTCTC
>JAOTQJ010127057.1:0-10329 GCA_025642045.1 Solanum sejunctum | reverse complement strand
TGAGCTAGTTCTTTCTACTAGCCTTCTATTATACTATTATTATTATTATTATTATTGTTATTATTATTATTATTATTATTATTATTATTATTATTATTATTATTATTATTTTGAGACTAGATGATAGATGTACCCGTTTACATTCTTTATGTCTTCTATTAAGTTGTAGAGTTTATTGATTGAATGTTTGTGATCAGGCCAAGTGGTTCACTTGGAGACTAACAATAGTCTTTGGGTGTCAACCACGTCTTGGGTACCTTCCCGGGGTGTGACAAACTTGGTATCAAAGCATGAGTTTAAGTGTCCTAGGGAGTCTCTTAAGTCATGTCTAGTAGAGTCTTGTTTATGGGTGTATTGTCGACATACTTGATAAGCCGGAGTCTATAGGGCATTAGGAATTGTTTCACTTCTTTCATGTTCTAAGTTGTGCTACAAAGTTATGTTCTATGAAAGTTATATTCTAATTCATGCTTTGTGCATTGTAGAATTGTGATCATGCCTCCCAGAAGAGTCATCAGAGGTAAAGGATGTCCCGCCAGACAGAATGCCAATCCACTTGAGCCTCAAGGACATGAGGAGCCCATGGAACAAAAGCTAACCCTATTGTGTTGCCCTCGTATGATGATGTCTCCAATACTAAGTTTCGCCAGGCTATTCAAACTCTAGCCCAGGCTGTCATAGCACCTGCTGTGAGACAAGGAGCGGCATGATAAAATGTCGAATGACACTTCTATAGTCTGAGAATTTTTGGTGATGAATTTGTCTGAGTTCACTGGGTCTGCATGCACTGAGGATCCTGAAAACTATGTGGAGAAGCTCCAAAATATGTTTTAAGTGATGCATATGGCTGATGTTGACTGGCTACTTAGCAACTAAATGGTATCGCTAGACTATGGTATGACCATTGGAAGAAGGGTAAAGGAGAGAATGCCCCCGTGATGACTTGGGCTATGTTCAAGCAAGCTTTCTTGGGACGCTTCTTCCCAAGGGAGTAAAGAGAGGCAAAGGTGAGAGTTCTTGAACTTGAAACAGGGCTCTATGATTGTGTAAGAGTATAGGCTGAAATTTACACAATTATCTCGCCTGTGATTACTGATATGAGGGAGAGGATGGTAATGTATGTTGATGGGTTGAATAGAGGGCCAAAGGAGATATGGAATGGAGCTATGCTCGTGAGTGATATGGTTATAGGGAGACTGATGACTTTTGTGCAACAAGTTGATGAGGATAGATAACATCATAAAGAGGAGTTCAAGAGTAAGAAGGCTAAAACACTCAGCCATGAGGGTGGAAAGAAAGGGAATGGTAATCGGTTTCCCATACTATCATCTTCGAGTGCACCTACGCCTAGAGTTAGGCATGATTAGAAATCTCAGAATGTTGGAGCCCATGGATCTCAGTCCCAAGCTAGCGTGGCCCAAGGCTCATAGGGTAATCCATAATATGGTAAGTGTGGCAGCTTACACTTGGGTAAATGTCGTAAGGGAAGTGATGCGTACTTCTGGTGTGGTCAAGTAGGGTATTACCAAAGAGATTGTCGAAGGCTAGCTAACTGGGTTCAATTTTCTACATTTGCCCTACAAATAAGAGGAAATCAGAAAGGTACTATGATAGGCGCAAACGAAGCTACAAACCATTTGTATGCCATTGTAGTCGACATGATCAGGAGAACTCCCCAGATGTTGTGACGGGTATAATTCGAGTCTTTTCTATTGATTGTTATATGTTGATGGATACTGGAGCCACATTATCTTTTATAACTCCTTATATGGTCAGTAGATTTGATAGAACCCTCAAGAGTCTTCTTAAACCCTTTGAAGTTTCTACTCTAGTGGGTAAGTCCATTCAAGCTGAGATAGTCTATAGAGTTTATGTAGTGTACGTCCATCATAGGGATACTATCATGCATCTGATTGAGATAGATATGATTGAATTTTATTTAATCCTTATCATTGACAAGTCTATTATGCCTCTATTGATTATATAGCCCAAACTATTAAGTTCTGATTTTTTAAAGAACTAGTTCTAGAGTGGAAGGGTGATTCCAAAGCACCTAAGGGAGAGTTTATCTCCTATCTTAGGGTTAGAAAGATAATTGATAAGGGTTATATCTACCACTTTGTGAGAGTTAAATCTGATGATGTTGAGTCCCCTACTCTTGAGTCAATCCCGATTGTGAATGAGTTTTGAGAAGTATTTCCTGTGGATTTGCCCAGAGTCCCCCAGATAGGGAGATTGACTTTGGAATTGATGTTCTTCCTAATACAAGTCCTATCTCAATTCTACCTTATAGTATGGCTCCCTCCCATGTTAAAAGAGTTGAAAGAACAATTAAAAGATTTGTTAGAGAAGGGCTTTATAAGGCTAAGTATTTCTTCGTGGGGTACCCTTTTCCTATTCGTGCAGATTAAAAGAATAAGTATCCTCTCCCAAGGATAGATGATTTGTTTGACCAACTTCAGGGTGCCTTTTGTTTCTCAAAGAAAGACCTCAGATCTGGCTACCACCAGTTGAAAGTGAGGGAATGTGATATTCCACAGACAGTTTTTAGGAGTAGATATGGACATTTTGAGTTCTTGGTCATATGCTTTGGGGTAACAAATGCACCTATAGCCTTTATTGATTTGATGAATAGAGTGTTCAGACAGTATCTTGATAGGTTTGTGATTGTGTTTATCAATGATATTTTGGTATATTCGAAAGATGAAGAAGAGCATGCAAAGCACCTCAGAATTATCCTCCAAACACTTAAGGACCATGAGTTGTATGCAAAATTCTCAAAATGTGAATTCTGGCTTAAGTCTATGGCTTTCCTAGGTCATATTATCTCTAGTGATGGTATTCGAGTAGATACTCAAAAGATTGAAGTGGTTAGAGCTGGACCAGACCAACCTCTCCGACTGACATAAGAAGTTCTTGGGGTTGGCAGGCTACTACCACTAATTTGTTGAGGTATTTTCTTCCTTATCCACACCATTGACTAAGTTGACTTAGAAAATGTTCAAGTTTTAGTGGTCCAATGAGTGTGAGAAAAGTTTCAAAGAATTAAAGATTATACTAATTACTGCACTAGTCCTAACCTTGCCGAATGGGATAAAAGATTTTGTAATCTATTGTGATGCTTCGAGAGTTGGATTGGGATGTGCGATAATGCAGAGAGGGAAAGTGATAGCATATGCTTTCAGAAAGCTTAAGGTTCATAAGAGGAAATATCCAATACATGATCTTGAGTTGGCAACGGTGGTGTTTGCATTTAAAATCTAGCGCCACTATTTGTATAGAGTGTATGTGGATGTGTTCACCGACCACAAAAGCTTATAGTATGTCTTAAGTCAGAAAGAGCTCAACCTACATCAGAGAAGATAGTTAGAGTTGCTAAAGGATTATGACATTTGCATTCTCTACCATCTAGGTAAAGCTAACATTGTTACTGACAGTTTTAGCAGGTTGTCAATAGGTTACACAACCCATGTAGAGGAAGGAGAGAAGGAGCTAGCTAAAGAAGTGCATTGATTATCTCGATTAGGAGTTCAACTTAAGGAGAATGATGAGGGAGTAGTTAATGTTCAGAACGGGTCTGCTTTATCTTTGGTGGTAGAGGTGAAAAAAAGCAAGATCGAGACCCTGTCATACTCCAATTGAAGGAGTCTGTCCACAACCAAAAGTGATGGTCTTCTCCAAAAGGGGAGATGGGGTGTTGACATTCCAGAGTAGATTGTGCTTCCCAGATGTTGATGGTACTCGTGATAAAATCATAGTTGAAGCTTATGGCACTACATATTCCATTCATCGAGGCTCCACCAAAATATACCATGACTTGAGGGAAGTCTATTGGTAGAGTGCAATGAAGAGGGATATTGCTAAATGTGTCAAAGTGCCCGAACTATCAGCAAGTGAAAGTTGAGCACCAAAGGCCATGAGGATTAGCTCAGAAGTTTGAGATTCCATAATGGAAGTGGGAGGTAATAAATATGGATTTTATTACTGGTATACCAAGTTAGAGGAAGTAACATGATTCGATATGGGTGATTGTGGATAGAATGACCAAATTAGCTCACTTATTAGTAATTAAGACAACTAATGCTACGAAGGAGTATGCCAAGTTGTACATCCAAGAGATTGTGAAGTTGCATTGGGTTCCCTTGTCCATCATCTCGGATAGAGAAGTTCAATTCACCTCCCAATTTTGGAGATCATTCCAGAAAAGCTTGGGTACGAAAGTGAATTTGAGCACACGCTTTCATCCGGAGACAGATGGCCAAGCAGAGCATACAATTCAGACGTTAAAGGATATGTTGAGAGCCTGTGTTCTTCATTTCAAGGAAAATTGGGATGATCATCCACTATTGATTGATTTTGCATATAATAATAGCTATCATGCCAGCATTCAGATGACTCCTACGAAGAATTGTATTGGAGGAGAAGTAGATCACGGATTCGGTGGTTTGAGGTGGGAGAAGCTGAGCTGATTGGGCTTGATCTTGTCCATCAATTAATGGGTAAGGCTAAGGTCATCAAAGAGAGGTTGAAGATTGCACGTAGTCACTAGTAATCCTACATCGACGTGAGGAGGAGAGATTTAGAGTTTAAGGTAAATGATTAGGTGTACTTGAAAGTGTCACCTATGAAAGGTGTCATGAGATTTGGGAAGAAGGGGAAATTGAGTTCACGCTATATTGGACCCTATCAGATTGTAAAGAGGATTGGGAAGGTCGTTATGAATTAAGTTGCCTTCCCAGTTAGCCAAAATCCATCTAGTGTTCCATGTGTCGATGTTGAAGAAATGTTTGGGAGATTCTAACTTGGTGATCCCTGTGAAGAGCATTGGAGTGAAGGATGGCTTGACCTATGAAGGAATTCTGGCTCAAATCCTTGATCATCAAATCCGCAAGTTGAGAACTAAGGAAGTAGCCTCAGTCTAGGTCCAATGGCAAAATCAATTCATTGAGGAAGCCACATTGGAAGCTGAGGCAGAGATGAAAGTGAAATATCTGCACCTATTTGTGCCAAATGATGAGAATGTTGAAGGTAAATTTCTTTATCCTTGACTAAATTAACTATCTTATCTTAAGTTGATTGTCTATTCTTGAGTACGAAGAGAACTGATTGAAGTTTGAGATAGAACTGAGAGTCTGATTAATAGATGTGAATGATGAGATGAGTTTTGAGTCTATTTGTGCCATGATATCTGCCTTTACTCATCATTTGAGGATGAATGATCCTAAGAGAGAGACGATGTAACACCTAGTAAAATTATCAAAATACTCTTAGAATGGAATCATGCGTGTAATGCATCTTCCCAAGCTCTGATGGAAAATCTAAGACTGGATTTACGATCAGCATGAAACATTGAGTGGAAAAATGGTCTCTTTCAGATTTTAGAGTTATCAGGTCAAAAAATAATTTTTCATAATTAATTATGAAATAGTGAGAGCGTCCTAGGCGCGACGCGCTAGGGATGCAGACCAACACTTATTTTTTTATTTTTAATGGGAAATTTTGAAAGGAAATTGTAAGGTTTACGCCCAGTTCGCGACATAGACTGGCAATTTTGGGATGAACTTTTTCTTTTTAAATTAAGGGCATTCCGATTATTTCCCAAACCCTCCTAAACTGAAAACAAGATTAATTTAGGTCATGTTTTGTGAGTAAATAGGGTTTTAAACCCCATTCTAAGTCCTTTTTTATACACTTGAGGAAGAGAAGAGAGGAACTTGATTTGGGGAAATTCAAGGAGAATTCTTGAAGAATGATCATTGAAGCTTCATCCCATGTATGTAAGGCTAAACTTAAAGCATGAGATTGCTCTCATATGCACCACTGGTGTTCTTAGTGATAGTTGAAAGTTCTTGAGTTTACAGATATGGTTCTTGATTATTTTCTTTGAAATTATATGTATTACTTGTATTTTCATATGTTGATGGTCATCATAAACTTGTTTCTTGAATTGAATACTTTTCTTGAGATATTGTATAAACCCTATATGTTTATTTGGAAAAGTATGAATGAATGTACCTAGGGATAGAGTCTAGAGCCTTGGTTTGAGTATGTTGAGTGAATTGATGTGAGTATGAGGTTGAGTTAATCGAGCTTGATGATTCCGTGAGTCTTCATAATTGAGTTATATCTAAATACTCTTCTAATTGATGATCTCAGTCCTTGAGTTCTTAAATGAGAATTGAGTTTACTAAGATGAGTTAAAGTCCCTGAAATAATAGATGACCCTTGAGTTTGAGTTAATATGATGATGCGAGTTTTCATGAGACTAATTGAGATGATGAGTAACTCTATGAGGCTACATGAGATAATGATGAGGAGTATTATGAGTATTGAGTCTTGGAAAGAGTGTCAAGCACTAAAATAAATAAGAGTGATTCCCACTTGAACTCATTACCTATGCCAGCCCAGCGTAGGAGAGGAGTGAACCATCACATCTCACGGTCCCCTCTCGAGTGTACATCCCTGAATCAATAGTGGATGGCTGAGTTTAGATTCCTTGATGGTCATATTTGTTCTATACCTAACAAGTACAGAACGACTATAGAAATATCAGCATTATTATTGCACAACTACTGGCTCATAAATGATTATTGTCGGTTAAGAGAAACTCCCAAAAGTTCCACCTTTGAGAACTCTAAGTCGAGTCAAGTTGAGTTGAGTTCTATTGAGTTAAGTTAAGTTTTAATTGAGTTGAGTTTAGATGCTTGATGGGTCACTTGTCTACTCTTTATTCTTTCTTGGATAGATATTTGACATGTTGTTTGAGTACTGTGTCGAGTTGATATTATTCTATATTATTCTACCTATTTTGGTTTTATTCAATTATTTTACATACCGTACATTCCATGTACTGATGCCATTTGGGTGCTGCATCATTTTATAATGCAGATACAAAGTATAGAGATCATCACCAGACATATTGTTGAGGATCTAGGATGTTCAGCGGATTGGTGAGCCTCCCCTACTTCAGAGGATCCATTAAGTTATTTTCATCTTGTTTAGAGTTAGACATCTATTAGCTTTATTTGGATTAAGGTAACTATGGGTCTGTCATTGGCACCACCTGATAGTTATAGAGGCTTCATAGGTTAGAGTCAAATGTTGATTGTTAAGATTATGAGCTAGTTTTTTCTACTAGCCTTCTATTATATTATTATTATTTTTAGACTAGATAATAGATGTGCCCATTTACATTCTTTATGTCTTCCGCTGATTTATAGAGTTCATTGATCGAATGATTGTGATGAGGCCAAGTGGTTCACTTAGGGACTCGCAATAGTCTCTGGGTGTCGGCCACATCTTGGGTACCCTCTTGGAGCATGACAATATAAAATTTTTTTCATCATAATGATTCAAAATACTTTAAAAATCTTACTAGTAAATTTACAATGTAATTTTTTGTCCTTATGCACTTTTAGTTGCTTTCCTAACCACTATTTTTAGTGAGAACTATCACTAATTCATTGTTAAATATATTTGGTAGATATTTTTGGAATGTATATTTGGAAGGTAGATATTTTATTTATATTTTTAGAATATATATTTGGAAGGTAGATACTTTTTTATATTTAGTTCTTTAGAATTAGGCTTGTCTCACGCCTAATTGAAGGCTTAGCTTTATATATATTTGGACTTTGCATATTGTTGATGGTCAAAGAAAAATATTTCCCTTCTATCATGGTATCAATTGCTTAGGGTTTGTCTTCTCGCTTCCACTTGCCCTTCGCTACAACTCTCTGTCCACCGCTCCTCCTCTCATTCTTCTTTGTTCTTTCCTCTGATTATTTCAGCCTCCAAAAAATGTCGGATAATAAATTCTTGTTTCACCCTCCATTCACCGTCACCAACATCAAGACCAGTGTTCCCATTATTCTTGAGAGGGAGAACGTTTCTTATTCTATATGGGCAGAGCTTTTTAAAATTCATGCAAAATCACATAGGGTCCTTCATCATATCATCCCTCCTAAAACCAAGCCTCCTTCCCCTTCTATTGATAAAGAGAAAGACCTTTGGTCGACCTTCGATGCCACGGTTCTATCGTGGATATAATCTACAATTTCTAAGGACCTATTGCAAACCATAATCGAGCCTGATGCCACGACCATGGAAGCTTGAGATAGATTGTGTGATATATTCCAAGACAATCAACATTCCCGTGTTGTTACTATAGAACAATAGGTCTCTTCTACTGCTATGGAGGACTTTCCAAATGCTTCTGCATACTGCCAACGTCTTAAATCCCTTGCGAATCAATTAAAAAATGTTGGAGCTCCGATATCTGACAGCCATATGGATTTACAAATAGTCGGTGGACTCACCAAGACTTACCATGGTGTAGGCACTTTAATTAGACAAAGTAATCCTCTACCACCTTTCTATAAGGCTCAGTCGATGTTGATATTAGAGGAGGCCGGCATGGCCAAGGAGGCAGCCATGGAATCCGTCTTGATGGCCACGGCGCATGACGATGGTCCGAGTACTTCTGAGAAATCAAGTGGTTCGAAAAAGAAACATAGTGGTGGTTCAAACTCTAGTGGATGGAAAAACAATGCTGGTCGTAAAACTACTGCTGGTGGTCACTGTAACTCAGGCTCCGATGGTGGCAAAGGTGGTTAGATGGGTAGATACTCTAGCTTGGGTGGACAGTCAGTACAACCCCCACAATGGCAGCAGTACCCTTGGAGGTGCCCTTGGCCCGTACCTCCTTGCCCTTATCCCACTCAAGGGTGGGCTAGGCCCTCTCCCATAAGGCAAGCCGGTTTATTGGGCCCAAGGCCACAACAGCAGCAGGCTTTCGTGCATGTCACGACCCAACCTAGGGATCGTTATTAGTGCCGATTGGGCACCCAAACAAACACTAAACTGGATTTCCATTTATAATAGCTAAGAAGTTTATCAAAATTTTGGCAGAGTTTACTCTGTTATACTGACTAACCGTACCTGCAAACAGCTAATCCAGCTAACAACAAACATCAATATACATATATATGCGGTTCGATAGGGTCACCGCTGTAGTAGAACCGTCCAAGAAATGTATCATACGTACAAAGTCATACCAAACACAATATCCCAAATCCATATGTATCCACAAACCTCTAAACATACGAACTGAATCATAGGATGAGACAGGGCCCCGTCATACCCTCGAATGTACATAAATGCAAAATACTGAAAATAAGCGTACATGTATATACCCAAAAGTCTGCTCTCGAGGCAGAGGGAGCACTTCAATGGTAGATGGAGATCCTAAGAAGAAGGCTCTCTAACCTGTACGTCGGTACCTGCGGGCATGAAACGCAGCCCCCTGAAGGAAGGGGCTCAGTACGAAATACATACCGAATATGTAAAGCAAAAAGTACAAAATATAAATGAGAGTAATATTCCGAATGAAAATATATGAGTGAAACCTGCATGCAAACATCAAAATAATTTTTTATTTAAAATATCAAAATAATGCATACCGGATGGGAACAATGGCCACCTTCAAACTCGCATCATAGCACAGCATAACACCAGAAGTTTCAAATCCCCAAAATCTCCAACACAAGTCCCAACTGTAGTATAGGAGAGCCGAGGCGAAGGGGCCAAGCACTCACGTATCATAATATGTAAAGGTCATCATGCCCGTTATCTAAGTGAGCCGAGGAAAAGGGGTCAAGCACTCACGTTAGCCGGGGCGAAGGGACCAAGCAATCACACATCATGATGCCAACATATCCCAAGCCCAGCTCCTTATTTCTCCAAACTAAGCAAAGCCAGCCCATGGGCAAACCGACCTTCCATATCCAACCTACTTTGGAATATCTATACATACATACATATAGTTATACATACGCAAGATAATAATCGGCTTGGGAACCGGTGAACGAGACAAAAATAGCATGAATAGAGTCGTGAGGAGCACATGCATAAAAACTAGTTCCACAAACTTAGTAATATGCAGAATGTTCATTTTTGAAATTAAGAAGTTATTCATTTATAAAATTTTGTCAAAGTTGCTCAAATTCACACATAAAGGTGATTTTAAAGGAACTTTCTTAATTTTCCATCATACACATTACTAAAACAGGCTTCAAAATAATTTTTAAAGTGATTTCCGAACCATTTGAACCTATAGATTTTCCAAACTATTTACTTCCAGTCAAGCGAACACCATTCATGGATTCTAAAGTGTCAAAAATTAAGGATGAAGTAAATTTAGTATAAGTGTGGCAAAGAATGAACATAGATCCTATTTAGGCTTTTCGTCGAACGTTACGGGCATTTACGCCCTCCAACAAAATACATTCTTTCAACATACTCAACCATTTCACACTTTTTACAACTTGC
>JAOTQJ010127047.1:0-10330 GCA_025642045.1 Solanum sejunctum | reverse complement strand
CAACTTTAGAAACTTAATTAATGAAGGGTAAAATTAAAAAAAAATTCAACACATCCCTTGAAAAATAAGCAATTCACTTATTTTGAAATATTAAAAATTCTCCAACAATTAACTTAATATGAAACGGAGGGAGTATAAAACTTCAATAAATAAAAGGGCAAATATGAAAAAAAAAAATTAAAACATTCATCTTGAACTTTGAATAATTCAAATATTTTGAATATTAAAAAAATCTAAAAAATTCAATCAATTTGGGACGAATGAAGTATTAGAGAGACAATTAGCTAGTGAACATATGTTTGTTGTGTCCTTATTGTAAGTGTTATTTATTAGTCTATTCATCAATGTATTGTGTTTTCATATGAATTCTTTTATCTTTCAGATTTCAATGTTGAAAGAAATAGACTACAAGGTTCAACACTTTATGAACAAGCATTTGCGTATTGTTTGTCAGGTGCTCGAGCCGAACTAATTTAGCTTTGGATCTAATAAAGGAGTATCATATTTTACTGTCTTTTTTCCTTTTAAAATAGAGTGATGCTGATGTTTTTTCATTTATAAGGAACAGGAGGACTTGTGCTTCAGTTTCTATTTCCATAACAAGTAATTCATCTCCTTAACAGGTTTCTAGTTTGCTGCCAAACAAAACTATGGTGAAAGATTTGAACGTTTGATGGATCGTGCTACTGGTATATTCAACACCCTGTTGTCTAGGGCTTCCAAGATTCCTCGTAATTTAGGGGAGAATAAAAGAAGATGAAGAATATGACTTTTGTGAATGAAAAGAACCTAAATATCAGAAGATGAGAATGAAGTACTGTTCATGATCGGAAACAGACGAAAAAGATGAAGATGAAGATGAAGTACTATTCATTGTTCATGATTGAAAATAGATGAAGAAAAAGTTTTTAGAAGTTTTGGGAGATGTTTTATTATGTGTTAGGTTATTGGGGAGATTTGGGACGAGTTATAGCTGAGTGGCGGGTTAGGGTTATAATTGAGTGTAAGTTTGGATCTAAATATAGGACAAATTTTTAAATTTATAAATAAAATTAAATAATTAAATTTATAAATAAAATTAAATAATTAAATTTCAACGAATAGATAACTTTCACGTATATAAAATAATTACTTAAAATATTTTATAAATAATATATTAAAGAGAAAAATATTTTAGGCTCAAAAGTGTATGAAAAAGGTATTTTAGATCCAAAAATGGATAAGAGTATTTTTGTACCATTATCAATACTAGACATTTTAGGCCCTTTTTCCTTTAGGAGCCGTTTGGTAGGAGGGATTAGAGGAATGGTATTAATTTATACTATATTTGATAAAAATTGGACTCATTTATTAACTAATTCATATATTAGTTAAAATACCTCTTACATGTGGGAGTATTATCTAATACCTTGGATTTTTAACACCATGAGATTATATACAAAGATAAAAATGTCCCTCAAATTCTTTTATATTTTTTTATTTTCTTGATTTTATATTTTATATTTGTAGTTTTGTACTAGTTAATTTATTTAGTTTACAAGATTTATTTATTTGCCAGTTCATATTTTCATCGTATAAAAATAAATAACTTTAACATGTCAAATTTTAAATTTTATTTATTTGTGGTTTCATATTTACATAATAGACAAAAAATATTTGGCCATGTCAAATTTTTTGTTATAATTAATTTAGTTAAGTGATTTATTGAGACAAAATAAATTCGAATGATGTTAAATATAATCTCAAAGTTGAGTGGCATTGTAAGATATAAACACTATATTAAAATTACAATTTTTAAATTTTTATGTACAAATATAGATTATCTATTTTATAATTGTTTAACATCTTTTCTATTTTAATAATGAATGGTCTATCTTTATTAAATTAAAAATTAATATTTTATTAGTAATGAATTTATTAAACTTACAATTATTTATTCTCAAATAATTCAAGTGAGAAAATAACAAATATAATGATAAAATTATTATTCTCCTAACTAGTTAGAAGTCATATTGAGACTGCTGATACTTAATTAGTTGTAACTAGTTAGTTATTTAGTCATAATTAATTAGTTAATTGGTTAGTTAATTGGTTATAGATTAGTTGGATATTAATTCCGTGAGGTGGAATGTATAGAAGATAGTGTAGGGATTAGTTGTATATATAAATATATACACACAAATTGTACAGCCATCGATTCTGCACCTTTACTCATTCTAAAGGAAATTTCCCCCAACTTCTCTCTTTCTCTTCCTTCAGTTGAATCCTTCAGATTGCAATATGGTATCAGAGCAATTGAGTTTGAGAAATTCGAACTCCTAATTTCCAGTCACATAGATTGCCACTGATGAAGCCTGAAGTTCAAAGAAGTTCGAGGAATTCGAACCCTAGAATTCGGCTCACACAGACTGCTATTGACATAGCTTGAAGGACATGGAAGCTATAGCGGTTGCGAGTGCACATGCAGCTGGAGTTTCGACTGAAACTCTAGATCAAGTTTCGAAGAATCACAACCATCCTTTATACCTCCATCCATCGAATACTCCAAGTAGCATCTTGACTTCAGTGCAGCTTACAAGATCCGAAAATTACTTGCTCTGGAGTAGATCGATGATGATCACACTTCGTGCAAAGAGTAAGCTACTGTTTGTTCTTGGTACATGCAAAAAATCTCACTACAAGTCTGAACTGGAGGAGCAGTAGGAGAAGTGCAACGCGTTTGTGCTTGTTTGAATTATGAATACAATGTCCAAGGAGCTATTGAGTGGGATTTTGTATGCCTCAGATGCAGCAATGGTTTGGGCTGATCTGAGTGAACGATTCAATAAGGTTGATGTATCTAGAAGCTATCAACTCCATTGAGAAATATGCACTCTGAATCAAGATAATATGACTATTTTTGAATACTGTACTAAGATGAGACTCTTATGAGATGAATTTGATGCCTTAGTTTCTCCGCCTGCTTGTAATTGTGATAAATGTAGAACCTATGTTGATAATATTAAATACCTGCATCTATTTGCTTTTCTAATTGGATTAAATAAAGTTTATAGCCATGTTTATAGCCAAATCCTTGTGATGAATCCACTGCTCAATGTGAGTAGAGCATATACTATGATAATTTCTGATGAAAGCCAACGTATGACTGCTAGTTCGAAAGTAAGTGAATAGGTAAATGAATCTATGGCTCTATATGTTGGAAAGGGACCACAGGGATCTTACTATGTAGGGGGAGGAAATAATTCAGGACAGTTCAACAACAATAAGCAAAGGAGGAACTGGAATGCAATATGTGATCATTGCAAGATGCATGGACACACTAAGGATGTATGTTCCAAACTTGTTGGATATCCTAATGATTAGAAGTTTAAGAAGAAGATGGGGTCAACAACAATGCAAAATAACAGACTGCAGAGGAACCATGATGCAGTGAATCATGCAGATACTTCTAAGGAAGAGAGGGAATTGGAAGATGATTTTGCACCTGTTGGTCTAGTGATGAGGGGAAAGGATATTGAGTCTGGTCCAGTCATGCCTACCTTCACTCCAAGACAGTACAACAGAATTCTGTATATGCTGGAGAAGGAAGAAGCAAGTTCAAGTGCAGGCTTAGAACTGAGCAATATGGAAAACATGGCAGGTATGCTTAATGCATTATCTGCAAGCAGTAGTAATACACAGATCACAGTTGAGAAAAGAAAAGGAAATTGAATAGTTGACTCAGGTGCTACATGTCACAGGACATATAAACTTGACAAGTTGTTTCATACATCTAGTTGTGTAAATAAAACAGTCTATTTGCCCAATGGTGAGACTGCACAAGTCTCACACATTGGCTGTTATAGCATAGCTGATGGAAGTTTATTGAAAGATGTGTTAGTGGTGCCTGCATTCAAGCACAATTTACTTTCAGTGTCTAAATTGACAAGGCAATTAAATTGCTCAATTGATTTTTTTTTAAATTTTTTGTGCTTCAGGACCTCTTCAATGGAAAGGTGAAGGGTATTGATAGAGAGGTTGATGGACTATACTACTTCCCTACTGGACTGCAATGTCAGGAAAGCATGGAGACTCAAAAGGTGCTGATGACACAAGATTCTGGTGCAGATAAGCTAAATAAACTGCTATGGCACAATAGATTAGGCCATCCTTCTGTAAAAGTACTATAACATCTGTTTGTTGATCAGAACTTCAGTGACAATGATGAGTGTAATAAATGTGTTGTCTATCCACTTGCTAAACAAACTAGGTTACCTTTTCATTTGAGTGTTTCTAAGATACAAACTATATTTGATTTGATCCATTTGGATGTTTGGGGACCTTATAGAGTTGCTACTCATAATGGTTTTAGATTTTTTCTAACCATAGTTGATGATTACTCAGGGATATGCTGGATAGATCAGCTGAAATTAAAGACTGATGTCTTCTCAGTGTTAAGATCTTTTTTGACACTTGTAAGAACTCAGTTCAGTAGACATGTTAAGAAGATAAGGACTGATAATGGGACTGAATTCTTCAACAGTGAGTACCGTAATTTGCTGAAATCTCTTAGCATTATTCATGAGAGTAGTTGTCCATATACTCCACAGCAAAATAGAATGGTTGAAAGAAAACACAGGCATATAATTAAAGTGGCTAGAGCAATTAGGTTTCAGGGCAATACCCCTATCAGATTTTGGGGGAATGTGTGTTATCTGTTGTATACTTGATAAACAGACTTTCTACTTTAGTTTTACAGGGAAAATCTCCATATGAACAGTTTTATCTACACAAGGCAAGTATTGAACACTTAAGAATTATAGGTTGCTTGTGTTATACAGCCAAGGTGATCAAACAAGATAAGTTCTCTCCTTGAGCTGAAGCTTGTGTGCTACTGGGGTATTCACAAACTCAGAAAGGATATATATTATATAATTTGTCTCGGAGAAAGATTTATTATCACTAGAGATGTTGTCTTCAAGAAAAATGTGTTTGCTTTCAAGCAAATGCCTAGCAAACAAAATCAGCTATTTCCTGCTGAACCAATTATAATATCAGATGACCCTCCTGTATGTCAAGAGAATGGAGAGTCACCTATGCCCACTTGTGCAGATGACATGTGTTTGGATAGTGACCCACCAGGAACAAAAGTTGCTTATGATGAAGAGCATGTTGCTCAGTCTGATAACACTAATACCATAACCATTTTGATACCAGGGGGAATTGAAGAAGCTAGATGTAGGAAATCCACCATAAATCCTCCTCGTCCTATTGGATAAAGGACTATGTGATTCCAACAACTCTAACTCATCATCACTCTTAGAGCCACTATGTATCTTATGACAATATATCACCCAAATACAAAGCCTATTTGTCCAGTTTTTCTACAGAGGTTGAGCTAAAGACCTTTTAGAAAGCAATCAAGGATACCATATGGATACATGCTATGCAGCAGGAGATGTAGGCCTTGGAGGAAAATAGAACCTGGGAGATAGTTGAGTTACCTGAGGGAAAAAATGTTATTGGATCAAATGGGTGTACAAGATCAAATACAACGTTGATGGACAGATTGACAGATTTAAAGCTAGACTAGTAGCAAAGGGATATAGACAAACTGACGGGATTGATTACCAAGAGACATTCTCTCCAGTAATGAAGATGACTACAATTAAATCAATCATAGCACTGGCTGCCACTCAACATTGTAACATCTTTCAAATAGATGTTTTTAATGCATTTTTACAAGGGGATTTACTTGAGGAAGTGTACATGGAGCTGCCTAAGGAATTTTACACTGCTGAGAAAGATAGAAATCTTGTATGCAAGCTGCTGAAGTCCTTATATAGACTGAAGCAAGCTTCAAGACAATGGAATGCCAAGTTGACTGAAGCTTTGTTAAGTTCAGGCTATTCCCAAAGTCATCTAAACTACTCTTTGTTCATAAAAAGGAGGGGTACTGGAATGGTAATTGTCTTGGTATATGTTGATGATCTACTACTCACAAGGGATGATTCAAAGCTGCTGGAAGAAACCAAACATGTGCTGCACAGTCACTTCAAGATCAAAGACTTGGGTGAACTCAAATACTTCTTGGTCATTGAGTTTGTGAGATCCAACAGAGTCATTGAGATGAACCAGAGGAAATATGCACTTGAGCTAATAGCTAAAGCAGGTTTGGGGAATGCCAAACTTCACATGACATCGTTGGAATGCAATCAAAGACTGACCAGTGTTGAGTTTGATCCTGAAGCTCCGCGTGAGGATATTCCACAGTATCAAAGGTTAGTTGGAAAACTACTCTATCTCACTATTACAAGGCCAGACATAGCCTTTGCAGTTCAATTGTTGAGTCAGTTCATGCAAAAGCCTAAGGAATCACATTGGAAGGCTGCATTAAGGGTGATTAGATACATTAAACTAGAACCTGGAAAAGGGTTACTCATGAGTTCAAATCAGCAACCACAGCTAAAAGGGTACTGTGATGCAAATTGTGCTGCCTGTCCAAGCACAAGAAGATCAGTCACTGGTTTTGTCTTGAAATTTGGTGATTTTATCATTTCCTGGAAGTCAAAGAAACAACACACAGTCTCTAAGAGCTCCACAGAGGTAGAGTATAGAAGTCTTACTGTCCCGACAGCTGAAATTGTATGGGTTACTAACTTGTTCAGTGAGTTGGGCGTTGACTTGAAATGACCAGCAGTCATCTATTGTGACAATAAATCAGCACTGCAGATTGCTGCTAATCTAGTGTTTCACGAGCGCACAACATGAGTTCTTACTTAGCAAGCTTGGATTATTGAATCTCTTTAATACGTCTAGCTTGAGGGGGAGTATTGAGACTGTTGATACTTAATTAGCTGTGGCTAGTTAGTTACTTAGTTAATTAGTTGTAGTTAGTTCAATATTAATCTCATGGGGTGAAGTGTATAGAAGATAGTATAGGGATTAGTTGTATATATATAAATATATATATGCAACTTGTAAGGTGGATCAATAAGAACAATTCCTCATTTGAAGGAAATTTTACCCCCAAATTCTCTCTTTCTCTTCCTTCAGTTCTTTCCCTCAAATAACAATATGTGGATTACAACTCGTCGCAAAGCTCGGCATCTCAGATTCGCTGCTCCAAGAGAGGTAACGTTTTCATCTCGCTCTTCTTCATCTCATCTCGAGTGCCATGCACTGTGTTTGAATGTAAATCTTGAAGCTATGTCAAGTTTTCTGGTGGCATTTGGTTTGTTTTGACTGGAGATGCTCTGTTTTGACGAGCTAAGACTGTGATGTTGTTATTGGTCGTTTTACAGGGTCATAGAGTCATATTCATTTGTTCTCCTTGTATATTCTGTTCAACTTTGCTATTTCAGTTGATTTTCGAGTTTCCAGTTAGTAATGCTGTAAAACAGCCTATTGTCCATCATTTCAAGCCTTGAAAGTTAAGGCTTTGATGTGAGCTTCCCAGATTTTCGTGAGTTTTATCTGCGACGCTTTGAATCCGTCTTATTTACAAGTTTTGGTTTCGGCTGTTACGGAACATGCTGTAATTTCGCATTAGAATTGAGTTATTCTAACTTTATACTAACGTCTCGTGATTGAGCTGGTGTTCCTTGTCCAGGGACTAATTCGTTTTTTTTTTTTGTATTGTTGTTTACGATTTATATC
Source organism: Solanum sejunctum (assembly GCA_025642045.1). Taxonomy (NCBI): domain Eukaryota; kingdom Viridiplantae; phylum Streptophyta; class Magnoliopsida; order Solanales; family Solanaceae; genus Solanum; species Solanum sejunctum. The sequence goes on along the minus strand of JAOTQJ010127047.1, from coordinate 2,692 downwards.
ATTTGGTTTTAGGCCCTAGTTCATCTTTTCATCTCTGGAAACCAATTTTGTTGTTAAATTAACGAAGTTATATTGCCTTAAAGGCTGTTATACCTAAGAAGAGCATGGGTTTGATATGTCTTACCTTTTGAACCAGCTGCTGTTAGGGTAATTATCATGTTACTTTGAGTTATGACAAGCCATGTTTCATTTCACTGTAATCCGTCTTGAGGCCTATAGTTTGAAACCTAGTTGTTTCCGGCATTTCGAAGAAGATCATCTTGCTTAGCTTTACAGAACAGTGGTTGATTTTGTCTCTGTTTTATATATGTCACTTAGTTTAAAGACTAGACTGTTATGTTTCTTCTTGAACTTATTTTGCTGGAATGTTGTCATCTTTTGAGTGTTAATTTCACGTCTCCAAGCCCTATTATTATGAGAATGTAACTTGTTAGTATGCCATTTGGGTTTAGCAAGTAAAAGTTAGTCTGTTGTGGGTATATTTTGTTGTCTATTTCTTAGTCATTATGTCTTCGTCTGTTCATCCGACTAGGTTCTTTGTCTGTTAAGAGTTCAAAGGTCTTAGCCATGACTTTTGTTTAAGGATCGAATCATGTTTACTTACCTTTACTCGATTTGAAGATTGTTACCGTCGCACTGTTTTTGCGTATTTTAGGATGTTCTCTGTCAAGTTCATCAAGGAGTTATTTGATATTCCCTTAGAATGAACATGTGCAGCCAAGCTTTTGTTGTTTCTAGTTCATCAGGTTCCTTTATCCTTGTTGGAATAGGGTTAGCTGAGACAGTGTCTCCATCCCTTGTTAGTATCTTGATTATTATGCCCTTGATTAGAGTCTGTGTGGTAATGGCTTTGTCTTTGTTGGAAATTCCTGTGGCTGTTTATTATTAATGGATATATCTTACCATTTCTCTTAGACTTGGAAGGTATAATATCTATTTGGCAGTGCATTTTTATAAACCAAATGATTCTGTCAGTGTCACACATTGGTTTCCTTCTATTTTACGACTGCTTTGAATTTTCTTGCAAGTTTCTTGTATTTAACTGTATGCCCTCATGTTGATTTCTCTCTCAATACTGGAGGATATTTGCACTGGCAGTGATATTTGAATTTCTTTCATCTCAATTAAGATCATGTTTTAATTAATCTCTTTATTCATGTACTAATTCGTTGCTCTTCTTTATTGTATGAAACCTCGTTCATGAGTCCATTAGGATTCCTCCATCCTCTTATTGCATTTTTCGGTGTGCCATGGAAACCCAAATTTCTTCTTGAATCAGCTTTAGCATGTCCAGACATGAAGAAGATGGTCCACAGGTTGGAGGGATTCATTTTCAGATTATGGAGGCCAAAGAGCAGGCCAGTATACACTGGTATGCACCTAGTGTATACAGCATAGAGTTATGGGCCAAAGCCCGCTGGATAGCAGCATGACAACTTTTGATGGGCCTGACAGACTCAAAATTTAAAATTAAGACAAGTTGAAAAAGAATTAGACCTGTCAAAGCTTAATTTATTTTATTATTATTTATTATTATTTGTTCTGATACTTGATACTTTGTTTTAACATTAACATTGATTCATTGTTTATGTTATTATTTGTTATTAATCTAATTATTTTTCCAGTGTGTCTTTATTCATGTTAATTCCCATTCTAATGATTTTCTTAATGTTAGAATTACTTTTATAAACTAGACTTTGGTAAAAACTCTTTCAAAAAATGGTTCAAGTGTTAATCATTTTTCAAAGCTAGTCAATCTTTTCAAATTCAGTCAATTTTTTTCAAGTTTTAGTCAAATTTTTTCAAAATTCAGTCAATTTTTTCAAGTTTTAGTCAAATTCTTTAAAAATTTAGTTAAATTCTTTTAAGTTTAGTCATACTTCCAAATTTAGTCAATTCTTTCAAATTTAGTCTCTTTTATTTTTTCAAACTAGTCAACTGTTTTCAAAGTTAGTCAAATCTTTAAAATTAGTCAACTTCCTAATCATCGGTCAACCGCAAGTTAACGGTTATTTTGAGTGATTAACTTCTTCTCAAAGTAGAAATTGAACCCTTATTCATTTCTTGGATATTATAAAACTTTTCTGTTAGGTTTTAAAATTTAGTTTTGGTTTCCCAATTATCCATAAAATTAGGTTGCGACTCTTCCAAATTTCGAAAATTTGGTTTATACTTAAATTAATTAAGTATTAAATCGAATTTTCAAAATTAAAGTCTCATTTTTTGAATTAACAACTATTATAATTATTACTATATTCTTATAATAATAATAATTATTATTATTATTGTTATTATTGTTGTTATTATTATTATTATTATTATTATTATTATTATTATTATTATTATTATTATACCCTAAGTTATATTTCAAAGTAATTAAAATTCTTTTACTAAGTGATTTTTTTTTCAAATTTCGTAAAGTCTTAAATTTTTTTTACTATTACTACTGCTGCTATTGTTGTTGCTGCTATTACTATTACTATTACTATTACTATTACTATTCTTATTCTTATAATAATAATAATAATAATTGTTGTTGTTGTTGTTGTTGTTGTTGTTGTTATTATTATTATTATTATATCCTAAGTTATGTTTCAAAGTAATTAAAATTCTTTCACTAAGTGATTTTTTTAATCAAATTTCGTAAAGTCTTAATTTTTTTAAAAAAAATTAGTCAAATAATTTTTAAATC
>JAOTQJ010127036.1:0-10330 GCA_025642045.1 Solanum sejunctum | reverse complement strand
ATAGTGAACGCAGGGACGGCGATACGTAACGCCTGTGTTTCACTTATATTATATCTACCCCATGACGTGACTACAGGTACGGCGATACGTAACGCATGTAGCTCACCTCTACTATAGATGGGGCTTGTGATAGGAAATTTCATTGATCTGCATCTTCCCAGAGTCGTTTACTGCATGGCGCGCATTTAGGGGCCGCCATCGTTCCAGTCGAATATGCATTATTTTTGGTGTTGAAAAAAAGACTAAGTATTTTCGTGTGGACAGACAGGTTTGATTCCTATACTTTCCTATTTTGATTATTATTTTCACTCATATTTCGGGCTTTCTGCTTTACATATTTGGTACGTATTTCGTACTGACCTCCTCCTTCCGAGGCTGCGTTTCATGCCCGCAGGTACCGACAAGCAGGTGCGAGACCCTCTTGTTTAGGACCTCCAGTTTCAGCTGCAGTGCCCCTATTTCTTTCAGGAGCCAGCTAGTGGTAGCTTCTCATGTCTCACATCCTGTGATTGTGTTATGTATATGTACATACCATTCAGCATACAAGTCTAGAGGTGTGTGGATACTAGTGGGTTGTGGGTATGTGAGATATACGTGAGCAAATGGTATACTATATGTAATTGATACTTGATCAGGCGGCGGGACTGCATTATTCTATGTATGTCTTATTACTAGGCGGCAGGACCGCAGCGGAGACCTTGTCGGCCCGCTTCAGATGTATCTTTATGTATATTTGTGTTGTATGCATTTTCTGGGAGCTGCTGCAGGTGAAGATAGGGTCTAAAAACAGAGGGAACTCTGCCGAATTTTCGGTAGATTTTTTTGAGACTTTAAGTTACGATTTTTGCGGATGAATGTTGGTTTAAGTGCCAAATCGACACGGGTCACGACCCCAGGGTCGGGCTGTGACAGTGGGGATGGGGGGCTAGGGGCCCGAGATGGAGTAAAAAGTTTAAATTTTTTGCGAAAATAAAATTTTTAAAATTTTTTATGGGGGGTTGGGGAGCTAGGGGGTATGAGGGTTCGAGGTGGATTAAAAAAATTAAAATTTACAAAACTTAAATTTTTTATAAAATAAATTTATTTTGATCAATTACAAATATTTTTTTTATTTTTTTTAAAATTATAAATAGGTGGAATAAGTTTAATGACGTGACATCGCGGGACTGGACGTAAAATACATATCATCAAGGTTGTATGTCATGTAATTTGGCTACTGGACGACTGTGCTAAAATGATTAAAAAGTAGCTAGTTGGAGTACCTGTTTGTGCATTTTTAAAGTTGAAGTTCCAACTTGTAATTTGAAGCAAAGTTAAAGGGTCAATTTATATATTGTGTCATTATTTAATATATGTGACAAATGTACTTTTCGTTCAAATTAATATTCTATGCATTAAAAAAAATTGTAGAACTTTTAGAATCTACAAAACTTTTCCATTAAAAACCATATAGACACTAATTATCGAGTAATTTGACTCAAAAAAATTATATTACCAATAACACATTGATTTCATTACTAGTTCAATCCATTTGCATTGTTTATGAACTATATTAAATAAAGATGATAGTACTTATTTTCTTAAAATAAAATAGACGATACAACAAATATATATAAATTAACAACCAAATATTTATAATATTATTTGCAATTGATATCATTTATACAAATTTTAAAATTCACTCAGTTTTTATTTGTATCATGATAACTTTATCATATATTATCCAATAGTTTATAAAAATAGATAAAATAATTTTAAAAAAAGAATAAAATACCATTCCAAACTCTTTTTTCTTATAATATAATATTTAAATATCTATTACATAAAAAGTAGATGATCGATGACAATTTGTCAACTCATCTAAATATTTAGCTTCAAATATTATTTTTTGTTCAAACTTTGCAAAAACCTTGTGTGTGTATTCACAAATGCCTATAACATAGTTAGGTTAACCACACAAAATATGTCATCTCATTAATTATATACATCCATCCCAATTAAACACACGCTTGATCTTTACGACTTTTTGATATGAAGCTAATATATATAATTAAAGAAGGTGACATATTTTTTATCCAACATATATTTATTAATTAATTCAATATTTCTATCTAAAATAATATTAAAATGAATATTAGATTGCAAACTCTTTGATGTTCATTGTGACAACTTAAAATTATTTTTTATTTTATAGAACTTTTTTTTTTGAAAAAAAAAAGAGGATGATTTGAATTTCCTTGCAAAGTATAATACTCATTATCACTTTTTATGGTGTTTACCGAAAATATTAAAATTTAATTTATTACTTAAAAATATGATTCAGTAATGCATGCAAATGACAGAGTCTTTGGCACACCTATAACCCTGGCTGAGATCAAAGAATACACAGAATGTATGCAAGATATAATGGTGGATGAACTTCCTTGGAAAGGTGAGTACTACACATGGACCAATAAGCAGATGTGGAATGCTAGAATATGCAGTCGAATAGATAGAGTGTTTGGAAATCAGGAATGGATGATGAAATGGAATCATGTGCGAACAGAATATGACCTACCACAGCTCTCAGATCACTCCCCAATGATACTCAATATACAAGAAGCACAGCATAATGCTAAATCCTCATTCAGATTTTTCAATGTTTGGACCGACCATCCAGAGTTTATGGAGATAGTGGAGAGAGTATGGACAGTACAACTAGCAAGAGAACCAATGATAGACATATGAAAGAAACTGAAAGTACTTAAGGAGCCACTAAAAAGGCTGAATAAAAGGGAGTTTCTGGGGATTGAAATGAAGATAAACAAGGCCAGAAAAGACGTACAGCAAATTTAGGAGCAATTGAGCAGCAATTATTCAGACACTCTTGCCTTAATGGAGAAAACAACAATACAAGACCTGTAAAAATGGGTTACCATTCAAGAAAATGCATTAAGACAAAAATCCAGGTCCAATGGATTCAACTAAGGGATGCAAATAACAAATATTTCTCAACCACAATCAGAGAAAGAATGCAAAAGAAGCAGATACAAGAGTTGATATCTCTGAAAGGAAACAAACTAACACAGCAACAGGAAATCAGAGAGGAGATATAAAAGTTTGACAAAGCTTTAATAGGGTCAACTTCTCAAAGTTTGCCGACAATAGATGAAGATGTTATGAACCAGCAGCAAGGTATAGAACTTTGCCAGCCTGTCACTGAAGCAGAGATATATACAGGACTCATATCCATAGATGATTATAAAGCACCAGGAGTGGATGGATACAATGCTATGTTTTATAAAAGGACTTGGTCACTAATCAAAGAAAAAGCGGTAATAGCAGTGAAGAGGTTCTTCAACACAAGCAATATGTATAAGGCTATCAACTGCAGCTCAATCACACTAGTACCTAAGAAGACCAATCCAACAAATGTGAAGGAGTACAGGCCAATAGCATGTCATACAGTGATATATAAGACTATAGCCAAGGTTCTAACAGCCAGAATACAAAAGGTGATAGCTACAGTAATCATCAGTGAAGCACAATCAGGATTCATATCAAGCAGGAAGATAGCTGATAATATCATATTGGCAACTGAGTTAGTCAAAGCATACCAAAGGAAACACATATCCCCCAGATGCATAATAAAAATTTATCTACAAAAGGCTTATGACTCTGTGGAGTGGGTATACTTAGAACAGGTACTGAAGGAATTATGCTTTCCAGCCAAGTTCATACAGTGGATAATGCAATATGTTCAGACAGTATCCTACTCAATAATGATTAATGGAGAACCTAATGAACCTTTCCAAGCTGCTAATTCTTATTTGTAGTGACTATAGAATATCTAAGCAGACAACTAAACACATTGAAGGACAACAGGAGCTTTTCTCACCATCCTAGATATGCTAAGTTAGGAGTAACTCATCTGTGCTTTCCAGATGATTTACTACTATTTGCTAGAGGGGACCTTCAGCCTGTGCTAAGTTTAATGGAAATTTGATATATTTTCTCAAGCATCAGGGCTACGGGCTAACAAAGATAAGAGCTCCGTTTATTTAGAGGCATTTCAAAGGTAGAACAGATGAGAATAATGCAGGAAACAGGACCGACTCTGGGTCAATTACCATTCAAATACCTGGGAATCCCATTATCATCAAAGAAGCTGACCCTAAACCAATGGATGTCACTGGTGGAGAGGATTGTTGCCAAAATAACTACATGGACTGCAAAGACATTATCTTATGCTGGAAGACTGCAATTAAGTCAAGCAGTCCTGTTTGGAGTTCAAGCTTATTGGTCACAATTATTTCTCATCCCTACAAAAGTTCTTAAACTCATTGAGGCTCATTGTAGAAGTTACTTGTGGTCTGGTACTAATAACAACACTAAGAGATCATTGGTGGCATGGGATAAGGTTTGTACACCCAAGTCAATAGGAGGGCAAAACCTGATAAACATCAAGTTATGGAACAAGGCAGCAATAGCAAAGACCACTTGGAATTTGGCAAGTAAGCAAGACAAGCTTTGGATCAGATGGATACACAATTACTACATCAAGGCCAATACTGTAGGCACAACCAACATTCCTTCATAAGCATCATGGATGGTGAGAAAGATCATAGCAGAAAGACATACATTGATTCAAACTCAGATGGAGAACTCACATACAATAACCATCAAGACCATTTACCAGAAGTTATTGGGGGACAATCAAAGAGTACACTGGAAGAGTAGATGTTTGACAACAATGCAAGACCAAAAGCAAAATTTACAATGTGGTTACAGCTGCAGGGTAAATTGCAAACAACAGATAAGTTGGAGGCATGTGGAAGAGAAGCTGATCAAACCTGTAAAATGTGTCAGCAGCATCTAGAGTCGCAGGAACATCTATTTGTGCAATGCTCCTTCACCAACAGCTCATGGAGAAGAATCATGAGGTGGATACAATGGCAGTGGAAACTAACAACAAATTGGGGAGCACATCTGGAATGGGTGATAGAAGCATCAAAGGGAAGATCAAACAAAGCCCAAATGTTCAAAATGGTGTATGCTGAAGTGATATACATGGTTTGAATGGAAAGGAATATCAGAACTTTTGAAAACACGAGATGGCAAATGGAAACAATAGCAAAAGAAATTGCCTACACATGCAATGTTGGGGCTAAACCAGGGATTAGGAAGAAACTACAACTACTACTTATGTAAAGATAGGATATCGGATTGCTGCTACTTTGAGTGTATTTCATGTGAGATGGAAATTGAGAAAAAATTGCTATAGCATCGTAAAGCTTATTTTGGTGGTTAATGAAATATTAGTTACCAAAAAAAAAATATATGATTCAGTATGTACAAATAAAAGTTAAGCATGTAATATTGGGCCCATTAACTGGCCCTTTTCATATCTAGTCTATATAGAAATAGAAAAAGCAAAATCCTCAATTTCTAAACTCTTCGTATCTACTGCTCGGCTTTGTGTTCGTTTCTCTTCTCTCATGGCGACCGGTGCTGCCCCTTTTTCTTTGTCAGGTACCATCTGCGGGGACTATTTTTCTACCTTCAATTACCGTTGAAAAGATAGTTCCAGAAAATGATATTACCCTTTTTTTTCTGGTTATTTTCGGATAAAATCTCGGAAATGAGTTATAGTTACTCGAAACAAATATCCAAGGAGTAAATCAATAACTATGAACAATTATGTCCTTTTCCTGGTACTACTATATGTTGAAGAGAATGCCAAGCATCTCTGACTGTATTGGTGAAGTGACAGTATATTAATGTGGCAAATGAATCTCTGTCAACTAGGGATTTTGTTTCCTGTTTTTTTCCCGCCTTGATATTGAGAGTTCCCATTTAAGATGCTTCCCTTTTTTCTCCGCTTCTAAATTAGGTGCAGCTCATGTCAAAGCATGCAAACCTTGGTCTGTTTTAATGTTGTTTCTTTCTATCCATATTGTATATAATATCTCAGCACATAACAGTTTGAAGATCTTAGCCGAAATAGATTTTCCTTTTCCACATTTGAGGCACCATTCTAGATGATGCATCCATCTGGGTGATAGTAGGCTGGCCAATCCAAGTTAGCAATCTGTTCCACAATTGAATTCCATATGAACATGAAACAAATAGGTGATCCCTATCTTCATTATAGCAAATGACAATAGACAAGCCGGATCTACATTCATTCCTCAAAAATTCAATCTTTTCGTGGTTAGCGTTTTGCCATGAGGTCATAACCGCAAAGTAAATGTAGCTTTTGGCCAAGCCTGGTTCTGGAATATCAGTCTGTTCCATCTAACTCTTGCTAGTACTCCTAGAAGTTACAGATAAGTACCTCGAATCAAACTCGCCCAGGTTGAACAACAACAAGAATTTGTTCCAAGGTCGTCCAAGTTCCTGGAAGCTTTCTCACCATTTAACAAGCTCGACTTGGTATCACAAGAGTAGCCAATTCCTGATTCTTGAGAAAGTAAGCATGTATCCATCTGATCCAAAGTCTGTCCTGCTTGTTAGCTAGATCTCAGTGGACTTTGGCTATATCAGCCTTGTTCCAGATGTGTCCAAAAAATCTCATTTTAACTTCGAATTCAATTCTGCAAGTTCTCATAGATCAAATTCTGCATTCTGGAGCTAATTGAATTGACAGAATCAGATTCGGATGCTTAGAACTCAAAACTGCTAGTAAACTTAAATTTTCCAACTTTTTAAAGAACTAAAAATGCAACTTTGGACCGAAAATCTCTAGTTTAACCCCGAATTCAGTTCTGCAAATTTTCCTAGACCAGATTCAGCATTTCAGAGTTGATGGAATCGTTAGAATCAAATTCTGAATCTCAAAACTCAAAACGGCTGGAAAACTCAAATTTTCGAACTTTAAAGAACTAAAAATGCAACTTTGGACCTAAAATTTCCATATTAACTCGAAATTCAGTTCTGTAAGTTCTTCTAGACCAAATTCGGCATTCCAAAGCTATTGGAATTGACAAAATCAAATTCTGACACTCAGGACTTAAAACGGCTAGAAAATTCAAAATTTGCAACTTTGAAAGAACTAAAAATGCAACTTTGGACCTAAACTCTCCATTTTAACTCCAAATTCAGTTTTGCAAGTTCACCTAGACTATATTCGGCATTCCAGAGCTGATGGAATTGACAAAATTGAATTATGATGCTCAGAACTCAAAACAGCTAGAAAACTCAAATTTTCCAACTTTAAAGAACTAAAACTGCAACTTTGGATCTAAAATCATCATTTTAACTCCAAATTCAGTTATGCAAGTTTTCCTAGACCATATTCAACATTCCAGAGCTGATAGAATTGATAGAATCAAATTTTGACACTCAAAACTCAAAACGGCTGGAAAAGTCAAATTTTCCAACTTTAAAGAACTAAAAATGCAACTTTGGACCTAAAATCTCCATTTTCAGTCAAAATTCACTTCTGCAAGTTCTCCTAGACTAGATTCAACATTCCAGAGCTGATGGAATTGACAGAATCGAAGTCTAGGAGTCACTTACTTTGTCCATATAGCTATATTAATAGGATAAATTAATGGAACAAGTCAAAATGATTCATTGACATTACAACAATACTCCATATTCAATTAGTTTCTAAGTGGTGAAACTGAGGGCTATTGATGTCTAGCATTTATGAGTTGTACCAAGTATTTTAGGTTGAACTTTAGTAGTGTAGTCGATATTGTATTTTGGACTTTCCCTTTGAACCTTTATACCCTGGATTTCTGTCAATCAGGTGAACCTCTGTATGGACCCTCTCTTTTCCTGTGATTTACTTATTTTTCTGAGGCAGTCTCTTTTTCTCAATCTGGCCATTGATATTTATATATTGTTGAACTGAAAAAAAGAGGATAATATCTATTAATTGTGTTCAAATGTCTTGTAGTTCTTCATTTTTAGAGCATTGTCTTTATGCACTCCAAGCTAACATGCTATTATGTGTTAATTGTGGCCATCGGCTTACTGGTTTAGTGGGAGCATCCTTTGTGTTTGGATGTGTGATTATCCCAATTTCTCACATTTGATTAACTTTTTCCCCATATTTTTATTGCCACTTCATCATATGCATTAGTTAGGATTTTGTGGTTCTTACGCGTGTGATATTGTAGCTTTCTTTGGATTAGCTATTAGTATTTTGACTGTACTTGATTCATATTTGCTGTTAGTAAAATCCAAATAATAAATGTTTGCCATTATTTTTTTTTTTTTTAAAAAAGAATCTTAGTAGTTCAATTGATTACTTGAATTCCTATTTTGTTGGTAAAGGTTCAATTCCCCGTATTGTAGCCACCACCAACCCTCTTCTCCCCATTTTCCCTTCCCCTACCCTCAATTTTTTTTAAGAAAAAGAAAGATATGAAGTGGAGGGAGTATAAATTTCATTATAGTTCTATTAATTAAATAGATAAAATTTTATAGCTTTTAGCATTTAACTTTAATTTTTTTCTTTCATTATACAGTGATCATTGAACCTTATCAAGTTATCAATTGAGCTACAATTAATAACTTCATAGTTTTTTTTTAAATTGTTGTTTATTTTATTAATTAGACCAATGGTTGGTCATAAGTCAAATTATGGAACCGAATCAAAGTTCTATGAGAGATGTTCGCTATCTTTTGTTGTTTACTCTGTTTTTATGTTAGCTTGATCCTGAACTAGGTGTTCTTGTCCATTTCATTTCAATGAAATGAAAAGATGATTTCAAAATAAATTTTTAGTTTACTCTTATCATTAATTATAATTGTTATTTTCTTGTTACAGTTTTCAAGACATTGTAATTGTTATATTCAAAAGGTGATTTAGTAAAATTGCTCATATTATTTACTATTTCTTAATTTCTGTGCTAAACCATAAAGGACAAGAAAAGATGGATAGAGAGAGTACATATTATAAAAAATATAATCTGCATCTAAATTTTAATATTTAAAAAGTTTAAATAAATTTTGAGTTTGGACTATTATTATTTTTAATATTCTATTTTATTTTTATTATTAATTATTATTTAAATCGGCTCATGAGTCGGCCCAACCTAGATTGCAAAAGTCTCATAGATCAGCAGATTTATTCAGGACGAACTAAAAAGTTTATTTTTTTAAATGGGCTCCAAAAACATAGCTCAACCCTTCTAAATCATGGATTAGGCCAGGCCTGCCCCACAAGCCTACCCTTGACAGCTCTACGTGTCATGTGTTAATAGGTTGGTTTTTCCATATGGTTGCATATTTTGTTTTCTTTTTTTGATAAATATTTGTCTTTGTTGCTCTAATAAGGGAGAAAATTAAGAGTCGTAATGGATAATGAAGGGCTACCATACGTGGATTTATAAACTAGATTTGTCATATATGTGCATTTTTGTTTATCATTTTCATTTCTACGAAGCTCCTTCAAACATGATTAACAAAATACAAGGGAAGATCAATATTTATAATAAAAATATTTTTTGCTTGTGAGTGCATCAAACACCAATTACGACACACTATTATTCAATTACCAAAGTCATTGAATTGTGCATTTTATTATTTCTCAGCTAATACAAGTTAAATGGTTTTTTTTTTTTTTTTGAATGTGGATCTCAGATCGAAATCTAATATTTAAAAAATAAAATGGTAGTTAGAAGAATTATGTAAAACAGAGAAACCAAAGGAATTATATTTTTCTAAATTTGTGGAAACAAATTTAAGTATTGCCAAATAAAGTGAATTTTTTTTTAAAATTTGCATGAAGTATGCCAAAATAGCTACCAACATAAAACTAACTATGTACAAATTTTACATAGTAAGTGACAAACGTACAATGCACATTCCCGGAGACTAGTATATATATATATATATATCACATGCTTGGTAGGACTTTGTCTTCCATTGACATTCTTAGACTTGTCATTTTTTTGTGTCCGAATTTAATATTTAAAGTGAATTAGAATGTTATATCTCCTTTCATGTAGATTTAATCCTATAAAAAGTGTGTGAAGGCTTTAAGCCTTTTTTTTTGCTTATACAGGTTGTGGAAGGTAGAAATCAAGACTATAGTTGCTACAAAAGTTCTTTTGTAGTGATATTTGAGAAGAAAACTCAATTTTATTACCCTTAGTTTTAATAATATTTAATATATTTCAGTTAGACTATCAAGTTAGATAATTTTACTTAATGTTAGTTTTTCTTTGAGCATGTATTGAGATATCATTTTAATATCATTTTATTTGTTTTTAATTACTTTATAACATACTGAGCAATTATTCTTCTTATTATCTTGATTCTGTTAGTATGTTGCTATTTTAAATTGTATAATATATTATTTAATAATTATAATATTATTTAATTTTCAAATTAA
>JAOTQJ010127006.1:0-10331 GCA_025642045.1 Solanum sejunctum | reverse complement strand
GATGTTTACATATAGGTTTGACTTCTATATTTTCTTATTCGGATTATTACTTTCACTTACATTTCGGACTTTCTGCTCTACATACTTGGTACGTATTTCGTACTGACCCCCTCCTTTCAGGGGCTGCGTTCATGCCCGCAGGTACAGACGAACAGGTTTGAGGGCCGTCTTCTTAGGACTTTTGCGCACCGTTGAAGTGCTCCCTTGCATCAGGAGCAGATCATTTGGTATAGACTTGTACCCGTATTTTTTTGGTATTTTGCATTTTATATATATTCAAGGGTATGACGGGGCCCTGTCCCATTTTGTGATTTAGTTTCTGTGAATAGAGGTCTGTGGATACATGTGGGTGTGGGAATTATATTGGTATGATCTCGTTTGTATGATATTTTTGTTGGGCGGTTCTGTCGCAACGGTGACCTTGTCGGCCCGCATATATGTATATGATCATATAGTGATGTTTGTTACTGTTGGGTTCGCTATTTGCAGGTGAGGCTAGTCAGAAAAACAGAGGAAACTCTGTCAAAATTTTGGGAAATTCCTTAGCTATTGTGAATGAAAATTCGGTATAGTGTATGTCTGGGTGCCCTACCGGCACCAATCACGGCCCTTGGGTTGGGTCGTGACAACTAGGAATATTTGTGTCAATAAAACAGATTTTGTTTCTTATGCTCAAGTCAATGAAGAAAAAAAAGTTGTGTATCTTAATGACTCTACAACAACTCAAGTCCTTGGAAAAGGAAAAGTTCTTAAACTCAGATATGGAAAAACATTGACGTTAACTGAAGTGTTGCATGTTCCTAGTATCCGAACCAATTTAATTTCAGTGTAATTATTAGGAAAGGTGGGGGTAAAAGTTGCATTTGAATCTGGAAAGGTTGTGATAAAAAAAAAATTGTGTTTGTGGTAAAACGTATAATAATCATGATTTATTTATTCTTAATGTTTCTAAAGTCATGAGTAAAGATACTTGTACTTAACTAGTTACTTTTGACATGCTAAATTTGGATCATATAAATAAATAGAAATACTTTATATTTTGATGTGTTAAGCTTTTGGTAATAAAATTTTCTTGTAGTTTAATGTTTTTTGATTTTCAAATCTAAATGTTTGAGTGTAATTTACATGTTTACTTTAGTAATAAAATTCCTTTCTTTGTTAATGTTTCTTGATTTTTAAATCTAAATGCTTAAATATAATGTATATGTTTCTTATTTGGTTGAGAATTCATATAAGTAAATTATTAGTGTTGTTGCAAAATTGAGAATTTTTCTTTATGAAAGTATGATATAATTTTTTGTGATTTAATTTAAAAATTTATAAATTATCATTATTAGAGTTAATGAATTTTTGAATGATGATGTAGCAAAAATTAATTATTTGAGTTATGTTGTTGGCATATTATTTAGATGATGGTCTTTAAAAATATGTCGGGTTAAGCATATTAATTGTCTAAGTTAAATTTCAAAAACATGGGGGTTAAGTATCTTATTAAAGTAATGTAATTTAGTTTGGGTTATATTATTCAAAATGTACATATATCCATTGGATGGATAATTTATCAGCTAAATATGATGGATTTGATAATGAGTGAAGTGATTTCTCGATGAGCATTTATGTTGATATAAAATAAACAAACTTTCATATGGTGACTACTAAGCACATTGGCTATAGTAGAAAAGAAAGAGTATATAAAATAAACAAACTTTAATATGGTGACTAATAAGCACATTGGCTATAGTAGAAAAGAAATAGTAATAGAGTATCTATTAAGAGGTAGAATCATATCCACAAATTATGAAGTCAGAAGTGAATTTGGCCAATTCATTGACTAAGAAAGTTTGGGTAAATATTATGATATGAATCTTCCATGAGAATGACACTATTGTCAAGTTGTATATTGAACATGATAGTAACCCAACCTATATGATTGCATATCGCATGAATTAGGCTCATATGGATAATAACAATTCATTGTTCGATCTTGTGCACTATAAACTTTTTTCTCATCTTTGATCTAATATGGTGTGCATATAGTGCAAATCTTCAAGGAAGTGAGGTTGGATTTTCTTAATCCATTATCATATTCTTTATAGGTAGTGTATTGCTCTACAAAATATACTTGATGAGTGGACCTATCTGTGTGTGGAGTAGTGCCGCTCCTATGAAATTGTGATAGAATTCTAAAGCATTCATGAATACCAGGACACGCGCATGACCTTTTAGCGCAAAACCTCAACAACAACAAATATTGTGTGAATATGATGTGATAAAATGATATTCTGAGCTTACAAAAGAATTGTTGGTTGATAGAAGTTTTAAACTTCACCAATTATTCTGTAAGTTTAATTTTATTTTATCTAGGTCTGGTTCATAGTGTACGGCACATCAGATTCGACACATGTATTCATGTGAGGAAACCTAGCAAAATAATTTTTATTTTATTCTTATTATTTTTTTTGAGATATGTAGGGGATTGTTGATAAATTATTTGATTAGTATCTCAAAAAGAATTTAAAATAATATATTTTATAATATATCTTTTTAATAAATTTGATTGAAAGAATAATTATATTACTATCCATTATTAATAGTATTAAAGTGATATAATTTTGGTGAAATAATGATATCCAACAACATTACTTTGAAATTGTGGGAGTTACTACATTTGAAATAGAAAACTGCCTTCAGCTTCTTTTCTTAATTATATGGCCTCTTTATGGACTTAAATGGAAAAGGAACATTGGTTGATTATTTTATTATATAAGTTCATATGAACTTATGTTGGAAAGGTGTAGAAAAGAATATTATTTCCCTAAGTCTTTTTCTATTGCTGGATTTTCTTGAAAGTAATCTTAGTTAGTTCTGGCTCCTTGTTTATACTAGAAGAGCTTCTTGAATCTTGGGGGATACACCCATATCGGGTGAAATATCCTTAAGGACAGTGCGTACGTCTCAAGCTTAGTATTTTTCCGTGATATTTCAATATTTTCCAACAAAAAGTACTATCTCAATCTTTGCCTTGTATATCCAGAACAAATTGCCTATTTTCTAAACATTGTTGATGTTTTTGTTCATCTACTGAGAAATAAGTACTTGTCAGCTTCTGTTTCGGCATTGATCAACTATATTGAAGATCATGCCAGTCCGAAACTAGTGTTTTGTAGATTTAAAACTATAACACCCCACACCTTACAATACTAGCACAAGTCAAATGAAACATAACATGGTTTGGTCAAATTAGCGCTAACTTTTAAAAGTGATTGAATCTCGTGTTAATGGGCTATATGTGCATCTAACGCTTAAAAGGGTTGCGTGTATACTTGTTTTGTGTCTTATTGAGAAGATTATGGCCTTAAAATAAAGTGAGAGAAATGAGATGCTTGTAGGACTTAGTAAGCTAGCAGGTGAGTCACCTACTTGCTTAGCTTAAATTTGTTAGTTAAACGGAGACGAAGCTCGAAGTCGAATTTGTTCAAGTTCAATTATGAATAAAGTCTGTATTAAGGATGTAACTTGGACCCATATTTTAGCATCCTAAATGGGATATATGAACAGCTCAAGAAGAATATAAAGAGAGCCCAATACCATTACAATATTCTTACCAAGTTAGGCCCAACTAATTAAGAAGAAGAAATCTGAAAAATGGACAGCGAAGGCCCATGTATTTGGAGCTCCAAAAGCCCCAAGTGAAATGAGAAATGAGATGCATCACCCACTTGGTGATGTAAGGCTCAAGTTTGACTTAGTAATTCAGCCAAGGATCAATTTAAAAGAGGGTCAAAGCAGCTACCACAAAGCCATCATTCACTTGAACTCACACACACAAAAAAAACAGATTTGTCTTCAAAGTTTTCTCAACATTTCTTCACTTTGGAAAGCAGCTAAAAGGGACTTATAGGGTTCATATACAAGCCCTATATCTTTACGATAGTGGTAAGTAAGTTTATACATGTGTTTAGTATGGTTTTCTTATGAAAAACAAGAAATAGATGCTAGTAACACTTGCTGAAATCTGTTGGACAGATTCCATGCAGAAAGTTGCTGCACCTTTTTCTTTTATTTTGGTGATTTCTCTATGGTTTTTAAGTTATATTATAAAGATAACTTGGTGTTATTAACATGGTTTGAGTTATAAATATCACCCTAAGGTTGCTGCCCTGGTTTTGGTTTCATTTAACAAGCGCATTTTATCGAGTTATCTTAAGCGTCATGTTGATTGGAACTTACGGGCTGTTGTATATAAAGTTATTAGATCACATCCTTCATGAATTCTCAACTGCTATTATAGGACTATTTGAGGTCTATTTATATGTGTAAATTTTGCTAGTATAGTTTGGTTAAAGTTGGAATAGGCTTGGAGTTGTCAATGTCAAAATATAGCGAAGGAAGGTAACGTTATGCTGTCTGTTTTTAGATTGTATGGAATTGTGATGTGTTGTGCTTTGTGGGCTTTTGTGAGGCTGTTATGGACTTAAAATAGGTTGTACATGATGTGTACATGCTAATGTGTATTAAAAAATATGATTGGGGGCGAAAAGATTAAAGGAATACACTGGGTTTATGAACACCCGCTTGGTGTCCATGTATTATTTTATGTGATTGGGATGCCAAGGTGTGTCTATTGGCTATTAATGCTAGTTTTATCCTCTATTATGTTATAGATAAGTATTTGGAGGAAGGAAAGGTTATCTAGATATAGTAACAAGGTCATACATCGAGGTATGTAAGGTTATTTGATTAATCGTATCATTTGGCATGAAACATAGCTCTCTCCTTGCTACATAAAGGCATTCACCAACTCCAACACAACTATTAACCATGTCTCCACTCTTGTACATGTTCATATGATTACATATATAGTCACCTTTAAAACTGCATACATGCTTGGACACCAAGTTATATGAGTTTTTGTTACTAAATAAAGTTCTCAAGTTGTTCCAATTCATATGCATTTTATTATTTACGTAACATACTCTTTTCATTGTCATGTTGTCTTGTGTGATTATCCACATGTCACATGTTACCTATACAGTCCTACAACTCCAATATTGTGGCCACCAAAAGAATCATCTCAAAGGTAATTGAAAGATACAGTATATAGTTTCTGATAGGTGGTAGCCCAAGGAAGTTGAATATAACCTAGCCAAGGACGATCCTATCAAAAAAGGGGGGTAGCCTGAGGGGTTGAGTATAACCTAGCCAGGGACGAACCCGATACAGTTTCGCTACTGATCAGTTCGTCATTTGTTTTACAGCTGTGCACAGATTATACAGTAAAGGTAAGGTAATATAAAGGACATAAAGTATAGGATTCCATAGTATAACTAAGGGTGGTCCATATCCTACCACAGATGCATAGTTTTATTTGAGTTGTTACTTTATGTATAGTATATCCTGCCTTACATACTCAGTACATTATCTCATACTGACGTCCCTTACGGGGGACCTATATTTCATGCTACAGGTACAGGTGCTAGTAGATCTCCCCAGTAGAAGTACAGTATATTCAGCTATTGTCCCCAAGCTCCAAGTTACTTCGGGGCTTTGTATATGTCTAGAGCTTATGTATTTTGATTGCACAATTTGTTGAGGCAGGGACTATCCTGACCCTTATCAGATATTTTCTTTATTTAGAGGCTTTGTAGACTAATAAAGTAAAGTTTGGTCATGACTCATATTTTAAATACCGTGGCCCCAACAACCTAGTCATATGCACTCCCTTTTGACTTGTTATCACTGTTTATCTTTTTAAAGGCATGTCAAATACAGAAATCCCTTATAGTATGTATAGAAAGTGTATAGCTACAGGTTAGTTCGCTCGAGCCTTATCGGCGACGGGTGCTAGTCCGTCGTAACGGGACTTTGAGGCATTATAGAAGTGGTATCAAAGCGCGTCATCCTAGGGAGTTTACAAAGCTGTGTCTATGTAGAATCTTGTTTATGGATGTGTTGTACACCACATTTATAAGTAGGAGGCTACGTAGCATTTAGGAGTTGTCACTTTCTTTCTATTCTTTAGATCATGCCATAAAGTAAAGTGTAATAAGTGCCTTATGTCTAATCCTAAATTGTTTTGTACAACAAGCATGCCAGAAACAAGGCAGAATAAAGGTAAAGGGAAGGAAATAGAAGTGGTGGTTGGTATACCCAGCCAGGTGAGACAGCAAAATAAAATTTGAGAGGAGTCTTTGTCACAGACATCTCCAACTCCTCCAGTTCCTAATGAACCAGAGAGCAGTGAAGTTCCCTCAGAGCAACCTATTGATGCTACCGTGCAGGATCTGAGAAATGCAGTCCAACTATTAACCTATATAGTTGATGGTCAAGGTCAAAGACAGGAAGGTCCAGTTATGGGTATAGGTGGTACAAGTAGGGCAGCTAGTACCAGGATACGTGATTTTCTTAATTTGGACCCTCCAACCTTCACTGGGTCAGATCCTAATGAAGACCCCCAGGACTTTATTGATCAGATTCAACGTACTTTAGATGTTATACAAGTGAGTGGTACAGAAGCAGTCGAGTTAGCGACATATTGGCTGAAGGGTGTGGCTATATTATGGTATGAAGCTTAGAAGCAATCTAAGGGTATGGATGCACCTCCAACTACCTGGAAAGAGTTTAGAGAGGCATTTCTTGACTATTATTTGCCATTAGAGATTCGAGAGGTCCGTGCAGATTAGTTCCTAAATCTTCACCAAGGAAATATGAGTTTGAGGGAGTATAGCCTTCAATTTAATTCCCTAGCAAGGTATGCTCCTAATGTGGTCGCTATAATGGCAGATAGAGTTCATTGATACGAAGATAGGTTGGATACGTATTTGGTGAGAGACTGCACCATTGTTTCCTTGAACAAAGATATGGACATAGCAAGAATTCAAGCTTTTGCACAGAAATTGGAGGATCAGAGGCAGAGGAGAAGGACACAAGAGTTGGAGAGGGGGCAGGCCAAAAGAGCTAGATCTATAGGGCATTTTACACCACCCCAAAATGATCTCATTCCTAAGTTTGTTAATAGACCACCTAGCCCATCATCCTCCTACCCCACAGCCAGTGCTCCACCATAACTTCATGGGTCTCGAAGTAATCAGTTGGGTCAACGAGGTGAAGGGCAAGGTGCCCGGGCAATAGGTTATTAGGCAAGTAAACTAATGATTCCTAGGCAACCTTGTAAATAGTTTAGAAGGAGTCATCCGGGTATATGTCGCGTTGGGACAGATGTTTACTATTTGTGTGGTATGCCAGGGCACATGATAAGGGATTGCCTAAGAAGACGTATGGGTGGTATGGCACAATCTACTAGGTCAACTGTTGCATCATCATCATCATTAGTTCCTCCAACAGGTAGGGGTCAGCAAGTACCTATAGGTCATGGTAGAGGTGTTAGAGGGATAGCTAGCTCTAGCGGGATCCAAAATTGCACTTATGCACTAGGGAGTCGACAGAATTTGGAAGCTTCACCTGATGTGGTAACAGGTACATTGTCCATCTTTTCACATAAGGTATATCCATTAATAAACCCTGGTTCTACACTATCATACATCACCTCACTAGTTCCTAAAAAGCTTAATAGAATGCCCAAATTATTGAACAAACCATTTGAAGTGTCTACACCAACTAGTGAATCTATTATAGCCAGAAGGATTTATGATGACTGTGTAGTAACTGTTTGTGGCCGTGACACATTAGCTGACCTTATTGAGCTAGAAATGATAGAATTTGGTGTTATAATGGGTATGAACTAGTTAGCTTCTTGTTATGCCACTGTCGATTGCCAAACTAAGAGAGTATATTTCCACTTTCCAAATGAGGGAGTTCTTGAATGGAAAGGCAATGTTAGGGAACCAAAAGGTAAGTTTATCTCTTACTTTAAGGCCAGAAAGATGATATCAAGGGGTATATATGTCATTTAGTTAGAGAAAGGGATATGGAGGCAGAATCACCAACTCTTCAATCAGTTCCAGTAGTGAATAAATTTGTTGATATGTTCCCTGAAGAACTCCCAGGCTTACCTCCTGATCGAGAAATAGATTTTGGTATTGACTTACTCCCAGGCACTCAACCTATTTCTATTTCTCCATATAGAATGGATCCAACAGAATTGCGAGAATTTAATGAGTAGTTAAAAGACTTATTGGATAAGGATTTCATAAGACCCAGTGTGTCCCCTTGGGGTGCACCAGTGTTATTTGTATGTAAAAATGATGGCACCTTGAGAATATGTATCGACTATCGACAATTGAATAAGGTGATAATTAAGAATAAATATCCCCTCCCCAGGATTGATGACTTATTTAATCAGTTACAAGGTGCTAAATGCTTTTTAAAAATTGATTTGAGATTAGGTTATCACCATGTGAGGGTGAAGGAGCAAGATATACCCAAGACAACTTTCAGAACATGCTATGGTCACTTTGAATTTCTTGTTATGTCATTTGGGCTAACGAATGCACCAGTAGTTTTTATGGATCTGATGAACAAGGTATTCAAACCATTCTTGGATGTCTTTGTGATAGTATGTCATGACCCAAGCCAGTGGCCGTGATTGGTGTCGATAGGGCACCCAGACATACACTATACCAAATTTTCATTTATAACAGCTAAGGAATTTCATGAAATTTCGACAGAGTTTCCTCTATTTTTCTAACTAGCCTCACCTAAAAATAGCGAACCCAATAGTACCAGACATTGCCATATGACCATATATACATATATATATATATATATATATATATATATGCGGGCCGACAAGGTTACCGCTGCGGCAGAACTACCCAACAAACATATCATACAAACGGGATCATACCAACATAATTTCCCACACCCACATGTATCCACAGACCTCTATACACAGAAACTGGATCATAAGATGGGACAGGGCCCCGTTATAACCTCGAATACATATATAGATATAAATGCAAAATACATAAGTACGTGTACAAGTTTATAACGAACGATCCACTCTTGATGTAAGGGAGCACTTCAACGGTGGGCAGGAGTCCTAAGAAGACAGTCCTCTAACCTGTTCGTCTGTACCTGCGGGCATGAATGCAGCCCCCGAAAGGAGGGGGTCCGTACAAAATATGTACCAAGTATGTAAAGCGAAAAGCCCAAAATGTAAGTGAAAGTAACAATCCAAATCAGAAAATATAAAAGTCAAACATGCATGTCAATATCAAAATATTTATTTAGTCAAACATCAAAATAATGCATATCGAACGGGAACGATGGCGACCTCCAAACGCTCGCCATACCACAGCATAACACCAGAAGTTTCAAATCTCCGAAATCTCTAACACAAACACCAAACGAGCATAGGTGAACCAGGGTGATGGTGTCAAGCGTTCACGTATCATAAAACATAAAGCTCATCATGCCCGTTTATAAAGCCTAGGCGACAGTGCCACACACTCTCGTGACCCGGGGCGAACTCAGCCCAACACTCACACGTCATGATGCCATCCCAGCCCAGCTCCTTATGTCTCCAACTAAGCAAAGACGGTCCATGGGCAAATCGACCCGCCATATCCAGCCAACCTTGGAATATATATATATATAATCATATATACGCATGAAATATCCACCCTTGGAACCGATGAACTAGGCCAAACGAGCACGAACAGAGTCATGAGAATCATATGCATAAAAACTGGTTTCATAAACTTGGAAATATGCGAAATGTTCACTTTTGAAATCAAGTAGTTATTCATTTATGAAATTTTGCCAAAACTTCTCAAATTCACATTTAGAGGTAATTTCGAAACAAACTGACTTATAGCTTTCCAATTTTTGAATTCTAGTTAAACTAATACTATTCATGGGCTCAAAACTCAATAGTCTACGATGGAATAAATTTATTATAAAATTTGGCCAAACATGAATGTGGAGTATTTTCAAACCCAATAGTACAGGAAAGGAACCATTCAAATGTATAACGTTGAATAAGCTTACGAATTCATGCCAAGGATAGGAAATCTTTACATACCTCAATCTCATTTTCCAACTAGCTCCAACGTAAAGTCAATCCAACCTTAGACTTCCGGATGTTCAACATCTACATAATTATAATAACGCCAACAATTAATATCCTTGTCGAACCTTAATTCCTAACTTTTCGTTCTAAATTTATAAAAACTTTGGCAGCAATTTCCCCTTAAAATAAGCCACCCCGAGAACTCAACTCCGCTCAAATAATCAGCCAACAGCAACAACAACAACCCATAACAGCAATAAGCCTTTCCAAATACCACCACGACATCAAAATGCCACAAAATGCTATTGCGACGTAATTAGCAAAAACAGGGCAGCAGTGAATCAAACTCATATCTATC
>JAOTQJ010126995.1:0-10332 GCA_025642045.1 Solanum sejunctum | reverse complement strand
GCAGCGTGGACAAGATGTTGTATCACCACGAAGCTCATAGTAGTGGTTGCCGATTAGAGAAACTCCCCAAGCTAAGTAACTAAGTTTTACTTATCAATTTTCAGCATGTTATTTTCAGTATACAAGTCTTATGATTATTGCTATTTCTCGTGTATTATGATTATATCTTTTGAGGTGCATAATAATATCTCTACTAAATGTTTTGGCTATCTTAAATACTGTACATTCCATATACTGATGTCCTTAGGACCTCTATCATTTTATGATGGAAAACATAGGTGATAGAGTTCCTTGGAAACCGTTTCATTGAGAACCTGACAGCTACCAGTTATTAGTGAGGCCTCTTCTCATTCCAAGGCTCCTATGTTCATCTTATTTCATTTTAGTATTTGTTTTTAGTTCTGTCTACTTGGGGACTGTCTTAGTAGCCCTTTCAGACAATTTAGTAGAGGTTCCATAGACCATGTATTTAGTATTTCAGTTTTTAATTCATTCAGACATTGCTTAAAAGTTTTCATATTCAGCTTATGCAGATAGTTTTAGATCATCTTATGTTATTATGGCTTTTTCCATTATTATGAGTCTTCTGCTGAGTAAGTGGCCAGGCCAAGTGGTTCAATTGGGACCAAAAATGACTTTCGAGTGTCGACCACGTTCAGGGTATGGGCTCGGGGCATGACAAACTTGGTGTTAAAACATAACGTTTAAGCGTCCTATGGGAGTCTATGGAATCGTGTCTAGTAGAGTCTATATTATGGGTGTGAAACGTACCACATCTATAATAGGAAGGCTACAAAATATTACGAAGTGTCATCATTTCTTATTATTCTTTATCTCGTGCTTTAGAGTATATCTCTGCAAAGTCCTTTCTAACTCATGCGTTCATGCTATGTTTTCAGATCATGCCTCCTCATAGAGCTAATAGACCAGTCAGGGGCAGAGGACGCCCAACTAAAAGGAACGCAAAGTAGCCTAGCTAAATTTTGGAGGATCCTAGGGGCCCAGCTATGCCGACATATCTAATGTTGAGCTTTGCTTGGCCATTCAGAATTTGGCTCAGGCAGTCGCTACTCAAGGAGGTTGCTAGGGAGATGGTAGGAATGATAGGGAGGATACCGCCAGAGTTAGAGAGTTTCTGAGAATGAAACTACTAGAATTCACGGGGTCTGATATGAAGGAGGATCTGGAGAATTTTATTGAGGAGCTTCAGAAGGTATTTTAGGTGATGCGTATAGTTGATGCTGAGCGGATTGAGTTGGTTACCTATCAGCTTAAGGGGGTAGCTAGAATCTGGTTTGACCAATGGAAAGGGACTAAGGCAGATGGGGTACCAGCAATTACTTGGGCAGTGTTTGAGGAGGCCTTCTTGGGACAGTACTTTCCCAGAGAGATAAGGCAGACAAAGGTGAGAGAATTTCTTAACTTGAAGCAGGAGAATACGAGTGTACGGGAGTACAGCCTCAAGTTTACTCAACTATCCCGTTACGCTTTAGCTATGGTGGCAGATATGCGTACTAGGATGGACTTCTTCGTGTCCAGGATCTCTCAAATGACTAAGAGAGAGGGCAGGAATATGATGTCGATTGGGGACAGAGATATAGCCCGTTTGATGACATATGTGCAGCAGGTAGAGGAGGAGAAGATGCAGGATAAGGAAGAATTCAGAAGTAAGAAGGCCAAGACATCAGGTCAAAAGTCAGGTAAGAGAGGGACTGGAGATGGAGGTCACTCATCTTTCTAGCCTATGCCAGTCGGACCAGTACCTTCATCCACTAGTGCACCGGTACCGAGTATCAGAAATGAGTAGGGATTGCAATACTATAGGTTTCCGAGCAGACAGTCACAGGGTAGTATAGCTCCAGGATCAAATCGCTACCCTACTTGTGGTAAGTGTGGTAGATCTCATCCCTGAGAGTGCCTTATGGGCACAAATGGTTGTTTCAGATGTGGTCAGGTGGGCATTTCTTGAAGGATTGTCCTATGGGGAAGCAGAATATGAGAGACACCAGGTCACATACAGTCTCTTCAGCACCACAGGGTAAGCCACTTCACAGGGGTACTATAGCAGGGATAAGAGGGGGCACAAATTGATTGTATGCCATAGGCACCAGGCAGGAGCAGGAGAACTCACCAGATAGGTTACGGGTATGCTCAAAATCTTTTCTTATGATGTCTATGTATTGTTAGACCCAGGAGCCACTTTGTCATTTATAACCACATATATAGCAATGAAGTTTGGGGTTAATCTAGAATGTCTTTATGAGCCTTTCAGTGTTTCTACTCCTACTAGAGAGTTTATTTTAGCCCAAAGGATGTATAAGGCATGTCCAGTCTCCATTTATCATAAAACTATTATAGCTGATTTGGTGGAGTTAGATATGGTAGAGTTTGATGTCATCCTAAGCATGGATTGACTTCATGCTGGGTATACCTCCATAGATTCCAGAACTAGAGTAGTCAAATCTCAGTTTCCTAATAAACCAGTCTTAAAATGGAGGGGTAGCTTAGTCATTCCTAAAAGTCAATTTGTATCATATCTCAAAGCTAGAAAGTTAATCAAGGGGTGTATATATCACCTAGTCCATGTTCAGAATTCTCGTACTGAGGTACCAATTCTCTAGTCTGTTCCTATTATAAACGAGTTCCCAGAAGTCTTTCCTATGGATTTTCTCGAATCCCCTCCTGATAGAAAGATAGACTTTGGGATAGACACTCTTCCAGATGCTCAGCCCATATCTATTTCTCTATACCTAGTGGCTCCTTTGTAGCTAAAAGAGTTAAAGTTGCAGCTGAAAGATCTTTTAGATAAGGGTTTTGTTAGGCCAAGCATCTCACCTTGGGGTGATCCAGTTCTTTTCTTGCTTAAAAAGGATGGTTCTCTACGGATGTGTATAGATTACCGTCAGTTGAACAAGGTCACCATTAAGAACAAGTATCCTCTTCCCAAAATTGATGACTTATTCGACCAACTTCAGGGTGCTACCTATTTTTTCAAGATAGATCTTAGATCTGCGTATCATTAGCTTAAAGTTAGAGAGAAAGACATTCCCAACACAGTTTTCAGAACCCGATATGGTAATTATGATATTTTGGTCATATACTTCGAGTTAACAAATACACCAGCAGCTTTCATAGATCTTATAAACCTTATAAACAGGGTGTTGAGGCCGTACTTGGACATGTTCGTGATTGTGCTCATAGATGATATTCTGATATACTCTAGTAATAAGGCGAAGCATGCGGATCATCTTAGGGTTATCCTTCAGACCCTTAAGGATCAGTAGCTATGTGCTAAGTTTTCTAAGTGTGAGTTCTGGTTAGAGTCTATGGCATTTCTGGGGCACATTGTGTCTAGTGAGGGTATCCAAGTTGATTCCTAAAAGATTGTAGCGGTAAAAAATTGGCCAAGGCCCATAACTCCCATAGAGATTAGGAGTTTCTTAGGCTTGGCGGGGTACTATAGATGACTTTTAGAAGAGTTTTCTTCTATTTCAGCTCCCTTAACCAAGTTGATGGTCGGAAGCTTGTAAAAAGAGTTTCCAAGAGTTGAAGACTAGGTTGACCACAACCCCAGTCTTATCCCTACCAGATGGAGTTGATGATTTCGTGGTTTATTGTGATGCTTCTAGAGTTGGCTTGGGCTATGTATTAATGCAGAGAGGCAATGTGATAGCATATTCCTCTAGACAACTTAAGATTCATGAAAAGAATTACCCAACTCATGATCTTGAGCTTGCTGCGGTGGGGTTTGCTTTGAAGACATGGAGACAATATATATATGGTAGGCACGTGGATGTATTCATGGACCACAAAAGTTTGCAGTATGTGTTTGGCCAGAAGGAGCTGAATTTGAGATAGAGGAGATGGTTGGAGCTGCTGAAAGACTCTAATATGAGTATCCTCTATAATCCAGGTAAAGCTAATGTGGTTGCTGATGCTCTTAGCAGCGTGACTATGGGGAGCATAATCCATGTTGAGGATGAAAAGAAAGAGTTGGCTAAGGAGGTTCATAGACTAGCCCGCTTGGGGTGCAGATTGAAGATTCTGACGAGGGTGAAGCCATTGTCAAAAATGGGTTAGAGTCATATTTTGTGGTAGAAGTAAAAGAAAAGCAAGACAAGGACTTTATCATCCTCCTATAATTGAAAGAAGATGTTCAGAAGCAGAAAGTATTAGTATTCTCAAAAAGGGGAGATGGTGTCCTGAGATACGAAAGCAATTGTGTGTGCCAATTGTTGACGGACTTAGATATAGGATCTTAGCAGAGGCTCAAAATGCCAGATACTCTATCCACACTGGTGCAACAAAGATTTATAAAGATTACGAGAAGTCTATTGGTGGGGTGGTATGAAGAAGCACATTGCAATGTTTGTGTCTAGATGCCCAAATTGCCAACAAGTTAAGGTTGAGCATCAAAGGCCTTGTGGTGTGCCCAGAACATAGAGATTCTGGAATAGAAATGGGAGATGATTAATATAGACTTCATAATAGGCTTACCTTGTTCTTGTATACAACAAGATTTGATATGAGTCATAGTAGACAGAATGACCAAGTCAACTCACTTCGTACTTGTCAAGACGACTGATACAGCTGAGGATTATGCTAGACTTTATCTAAAGGAGATTGTTCGATTGTATGAGGTCCCTATATCTATTATTTCAAACAAATGAGCTCAGTTTACAACACAATTTTGGAAGTCCTTTCAGAAAGGACTTGGTACGAAGGTAAATCTTAGCATAACTTTCCATCCACAGATTGACGGGCAAGCAGAACAAACTATACAGACCTTGGAAGATATGTTGAGAGCTTACATGATCAACTTTAAAGGTAATTGGGATGATCACTTACCTTTGATTGAGTTCTCTTACAATAATAGTTTTCAGGCCAGCATATAGATAGCACTATATGAGGCTCTTTATGGGAGAAGGTGTAGATCACCCATAGAGTTGTTTGAAGTAGGTGAGGCAGGGTTGATAGGACCTGATCTAATCCATCAGGCTATGGAAAAAGTAAAGGTTATCCAGTATAAGCTCAAGACCGCTCAGAGCAGACAACAGTCATACACAATTGTTAGAAGAAGAGATTTGGAGTTTGAGATAGGCGATAGGGTGTACTTGAAGGTATCTCCAATGAAGAGAGTTATAAGACCCGGGAAGAAGGGGAAACTTAGCCCACGATACATTGGGCTATATCAGATTCTGAGAAGATTGGGTAGTGTTGCTTATGAGTTAGAGTTGGTAGCAGAGTTAAGTGCTATACATCCAGTATTTTATATTTTCATGCTTAAGAAGTGCTTGGGAGATCCCTCTTTAGTTGTCCCAGTTGAAAGTGTTGGGATTAAGGACAACTTGTCTTATGAAGAGATTTCGGTGCAAATATTAGACGAGCAGGTTCGCAAGTTGAGGACTAAAGAGATAGCTTTAGTCACAAAATTATAGAGAAATCAATTCATAGAGGGAGCCATATGGGAAGCAGAAGCAGACATGAAGGCCAAGTATCCACACTTGTTCGTTGGCCTAAGTGAGGATCTTGAAGGTAAACTTTTGTCTTTTCACCTTAAAGATTTATGTTTACTAAGTTAGGAAATCTTATGGTTTGAGCAAGCTTTGTTAGTTTCTTTATCATTCGAGGACGAAAATCCCAAGGGGGGAGATATTATGACACCTAATGAAATGATGAAAATACCCCAGAATTGACCTTATGCGTAACATATCTTTCCTTGCTTCATTTGCAAATTCGAGATCAAATTTACGATCAGTGCAAAAAATCGAGTCAGAAAATGGTCTCGACTCGACAAAAACTCAAAAAAACATAAATTAATTTTCTTTAAGAAAGCTCAAAATAGTGGGGTTTCCACTCCCCTTCCACGACGCTGAGTGGACGAGGAATCATACCTTGTTGTTTTTTCAAATTTTGATGAAAAGTGAGAATTTACAAAAAAAAAAATGAGAAATAGCATTAGTGTACATCGCACACTAGTGTATTTTTGGAGTAGATTTATTCTTTTAATGGGGAGAAGCAATTTTGAACTTTTCCACACCCATGTTCTAAAAAATGTATTTCTACTCTTTCATTCATTCAAGAACAAGAAACCCTTCCCCAAAACTTCAAGCATAGGATCAAGAACAACTAGTGCATTCAAGACTTTCCTCTCAATTCCTCAAGAACTCATTCCAAAGTATGTAAGGCCACCTAAAAAGTATTGTTTTGACAATATCTTTAGGAATTGAAGTTAAGTTTTATCCATGAACTTGCAAGCATTGATTGATACGAAGAATTCCCATAACTTTGTAAAATATGTCAAATTTCATAGATTCTAAATGAATATCATGATTGTTGATCTCTATAAAATCCAAGTCAAGAATTATTTTTAAGTCTATATTCAATTATGATCAAGATTCGTTATTGTAAATTTTCTTGGAAAATCTTGATGTTATTTCAAGAAAAGAAAAGATTAATTGAGTACACTTAAAGCTGAGTTCAAGAAGTGCATTTCAAAGATACATTTTCATATATTAGCCAAGAATGTAGTACGTTTCGAGTTACTGAGTTGATTCTAGTTTTCAGTTAAGTTAAAGAAGTTGTATGAGAAAGCTATGTAGTAAGCTGGACTAAGTTCCCAAGAAAGTCAGATTTCAAGAATTTATGATCACTAAGTATGAGTTATATAAAGAATTTTAGGAGTAGTATTGAGCACTGATAGGGTGAGAGTAGAATAAATTACTCAAACTCATAAACTATGTAGCCAGCATAGGATAGGATTGTACTATAGTAACTTCCTCATTAGCCATTGAGATGGCCCAATTTTTGGATGGATCCACTCCCTTAGTTCTTCGTCCCCTACCCCGGCAAATTACAGGACGACTCTGGCAGCATAGGCAAGACGCTGTATCACCACGAAACTCATAGTGGTAGTTTTCATGGTAGTTGTCGCTTAGAGAAACTCCCCAAGTTAAGAAACTAAGTTTTACTTATCAGTTTTCAGCATGTTATTTTCAGTATACAAGTCTTATAATTATTGTTATTTCCTTTGTGTATTATGATTATATTTTTTAAGATGCATTATGATATCTCTACTAAATGTTTTGACCATCTTACATACCGTATATTTCACGTACTGACGTCCTTAGGACCTGCATCATTTTATGATGCAGACGTAGGTGACAGAGTTCTTCAGCAGCCGCTTCATTTAGAACATGACAGCTATCAGTTATTGGTGAGGCCTCTTCTCATTCCAAGGATCCTACGTTCATTTTATTTTATTTCAGTATTTGTTTTTAATTCTGGCTACTTGGGGCCTGTCTCAGTAGTCCTTTCAGACAGTTTAGTAGAGATTCCATATGTATTAGTATTTCAGTTTCTAGTTCTTTCAGACATTGCTTAAAAGTTTTCATATTCAGCCTATACAGACATTTTAGATCATCTTATTATTCTTATGGCTTTTTTCATTATTATGAGTCATCCGCTGAGTAAGTAGCCAGGCCAAGTGGTTCACTTGGGACTAGAAATAGTTTTCGAGTGTCAACCACTTCCAAGGTATGGGCTCGGGGCATGACAACATTATTCGTGGAGGCTACTACTTTAGCTCTATCTATTATAGTTTATGTTTTTTCTTTCTTTGGGGGGGACTTGTATGCCGATAGTTAAACTCATATCACTCTATTAGATGCTCCATGATCTTATTGTGAGATTTGGGCTAGAGATATTTTTGTTAAGTGACCTTTTCCTTTTATAAATTGATATACAATTTTGATTTGCTAGTTACTTTATTATTATGAGTATTCATGAGTTTTGGAGTTGTACATATTATATTATTAATGCTTGGATAGTTTGAGTGTGTATAAATTTTTGGTTCTCTCCATAAATAGTGTGGGCGGGTGTCAGTCACATCTAAAGGGTATTTTGGGATGTTACATGAAGACTACAAGATTCGAAAGTTTTCATTAATTTTAAAAATTTTGTGTCAAGTCAAAATCAAATCAATAAATTGCAATGTAGGGTTCTAAAACTCTTTGATAGATATTATTCCATTTGTATTGTTAATGGACTATATTAGATAAAGGATATTGTACTTATTTTTTTAAAACAAAATTGATGATACATTAATTTATATAAATTAATAATCAAATGTTTATCATATTATTTGTAATTGATATCATTTTATACAGTTTTTAAAATTTTAATCATCACAGTGAGTTACTATTTGTGCATAATAACTTTATCCGATAATTATTCAATAGTTTATAAAATTAAAAAAAATAAAATAAAAAATATTTATGATAAAATATTCCAACTCTTATTTTTATATTATAATATTTAAATTTCTTTACGTGGAAAAGTGAAGAAGTAGATTATTAAGGAAAAATTTGTCAACTCCTATAAATATTTAGGTTAAAATATTATATTTTTTATTTAAATTCTAAAAGAAATGTGTGCGCACGTGTTCGCAAACGTCTATTATATAGTTATGTTAACCACATAAAAATATCATCTTATTTAATTATTGTAATATATATCCACCCCAGTTGAAATATGCTTGATGTTTACGACTTTTTGGCATGAGGCTAATACATATAAGTAAAGAAGGTAATATATTTTCTTTCCAATAAATGTTTATCATTCACTATTTATATTTGGGATAATGTTAAAAATGAGTATTAGATTGCGTACTCTTTTAATATTAATTGTAACAACTTAAATAAGTTGTAAATTATCTTTTGTTTTTAAAAATAGGAAGAAAAAAAGATAGATTCCTTGTAAAGTGTGATGCTCATTACACTTTTATTGTGTTTACCGTAAAATATTTAAAATTAATTTATTATTTAAATGTTCTACAGAGTGGTGGTTAGACCAGCGTTGTTGTATGGGGTGGAATGTTGGCCTATTAAAAATATACATGTTTAGAAGATGCATGTCACAGAAATGAGGATGCTAAGATGGATGTGCGGGCATATCAAAAGTGACAAGGTTAGGAACGAGGCAATTCGGGAGAAACTGGAGGTGGTCTCGGTGGGCAAAAAGATAAGGGAAGCGAGACTGCATTGGTTCGGACATGTGCAGAGAAAGAGTATCGATGCGCCTGTTAGGAGGTGCGAGTGGTTAGTTGTGGGTGCTTCTTGGAGGGGAAGAGGCATACCGAAGAAGTACTGGGGGAAGGTGATCAGACAAGACATGGCGGAACTCGACCTCACTGAGGACATGACCTTAGATAGACAGAAGTGGAGGTCACAAATTAGAATAAAGGCTAAATCCGTCTTCTTCTTCCTATTCTTCCCCTTCGTCTTCCTTTATTATTAGTAGTTATTTTATTTTAATACTCTTATTCCTTTCCCTTTCAGTATATGGCGTATATGTGTTAGTTTTAATATGTTTACGTACTATCATGTGTTGCTCATCGTTAGTCGCACCTGTTGTTCCTTTCCCTTCCCTTACATTTCATTTTGTCATATCTAGTTCTCTCTACTTATGGATTTTGAGCTGAGGGTTAAGGAAATAGTCTCTCTACTTCTATGAAGTAGCGGTAAGATCTGCGTACAATTTACCCTCCCCAGACCCCATTTGTGGGATATTACTGGGTATGTTATTGTTGTTGTTGTAATTTATTATTTAAAAATATGATAGACCATATACAAATACAACTTAAGCTTGTAATGTTGGGCTCGTTAACGGACCTTTTCATATATATATATATACTAGTAAATGTCCCGGCCCAATAAATATGTTCAATTATTTTTAAAATTATTTAAATAAATAATACATTATATATCTAATATTACCCTTTTTATGGTACTTTTTAAAATTATGGTCTATATATATTTTACTAATAAATTACAATAATTCTTTCTCTTTTTCTTTCTCTTTCTCTCTCATTTCTTTTCTGTTCTTCTGTTCTTTTTTAAGGCTTTTTTTTTTTAAAAAAATTCCTTTTATCTCTCTTTTTCCCTCCCTATTCAACTCATCATTTTCAATATTATACATAATTATGATACGAACAACGAACATTACCCCCAGGAGCCTTTGAGGCATTGGGGTAATGTTAGTTGTTCGTTGTTATTTATTATTATTTTAATAAATATCATATATTTTCTAATAATGTAAAATTAATTAAATCATATTGAAATATTTCAAATTCACACATAATACTTATAATAAGTATTATTTATTGAATTTAAAAACGTATTATAGTTATTTTTTATTATTTTCTTTTATTAATAATGTTAAAATAATTTATATTAAAAAAATATTACTTATATTCTCCACATGAATTAAAAAATATCTATAATACATATGAAATATCGAATTCAAAATGTATTATAATTTTAATTTTTATTT
>JAOTQJ010126984.1:0-10332 GCA_025642045.1 Solanum sejunctum | reverse complement strand
TTAAAATACACCTCAATCTCAATAATTTTCTCGAATGAGCAATTAACCTCCATTTAGTTAATTACGGGGTCTAACATGCCCAAACCCTAATTTTGGGGATTAGGTTTCACGAACTAGGCTACAAGCCATAGAATTGAGTACAATCCATAGAGCAAATTGTAGAAACCTCCACAGTTAGCTAAAAATAGAAATACTTACCTGGGGTCTACAAACCCTATTCACGGCCTATAGTTTTACCTAAGCGCTGTAAAGTTGGCTTATGGATTGGAGTGCACAACTCTTTGCTTACTGGAAGTGTTTTACGATATATTATATGGGTTGTAGTTTCGCATTAAACCCATAGAACTAGTCATAGAAACACTTCTTGATGCCTTTTCAGACAAGGATGGCTGACTTAGCTATGTACCATCATATACTTCACAGAACACACTATTACCCAATATGCAACCAGTTCAATGTACACAAATTACAACCAAAATGCAAAAAATTAAACTACCTACAAGTCTAAAACCTAAAAATAAAATAAAACTACAGCTATTACATCAAACATCTTGGGTTGCCTCCCAAGAGCGCCAGATATATTATCGTGACATGACTTAGACAACTTGATTACTTAGACTTTACCTAGTGCCTAAACATCCTTCCGTAGGTTATCTGGCCTCTTTATTAACTGCCAGATGTTGAAGATAATTCTTTGTCATTAAATCTAAACTCGAGTTGGCTAGCCTCCATATACACTAGTGCTCAACCAGTGGCTAGGAAAGGCCTTCCCAAGATGATTGGTACTTTGAAGTCAACTTCATAATCTAGGATCACAAAGTCTACAGAAAATATGAATTTCTTAAGTTTGAAAAGCACGTCTTAAAGTATCTCCAAAGGCTTCTCACCATGCGGTCAGCCATAAATAATCACATGCTCGTTGGAGCAGGGGCTCCAAATCCTAGCTTCTTAAAGACCGCAAGGGGCATCAGATTTATGCTGGCACTAAGATCACAGAATTCCCTTGCGGACTCCACATCTGCAATAGTTTAGGGTATGGTAAAAGCACCGAGATGTTTTCTCTTTTGCACCAAGGAAACTATAGCAATTGCGCTACAATGTTGAAGCTCTTGGCATAGCTCCTAACTCACAGCGTGCTTCTTTGTAACCAAGTCCTTTAGAAATATTGTATACCCTGGCATCTCTTTCCAATGTCTCAAAGAATATTGATAGAGAGTTGTTTCAGTATGGAGAGAAAGTGCTTGAACTTGCATTCCTCCTCCTTCTTTTTGATTCTTCGACGAAAGAGGGGACACTACTAAACACTGCGAAAAAGAGATCGACAGAAAAGCGATGGACTGCATCCAAAAAGTGACGGACAGAAGGATGCAGTCCGTTGCTTTGATGTATATGTATATATTTTTAGTATTATATAATAAAAAGTGACAAACATTTTAATATTTGGTGAAATATTCCATCATTTTATTATTTAATAAATAATTATTTTAAATCGAAGTGACACCATCCATCGCATATATATATTAATTTTTAAAAATTTTGATGGACAAAGAGTTGTCCGTCGCTATATTTATTGTAATAACTAATAATTTTAAAAAAATAAAAGCGATGAATGACATCACCCTATCCTTCGCTTTATTCGGTCAATGGTCAAAATAATTTAATGAAGGGTGACGGACATAACGATACCGTCTGTTGCCCTTAGGTGCGTATTTAAAAAAAAACAACTTTAAATCACTTTTTCCCTCTTTGAAACTTCATTTTTCTCTTCAAAACCCTAGCCACCTTCCCCAAACCTTCTCTCCTCCATCCCCAACCTCCGTCCAACTACCGGCCCCAACTCAGCGTGGTTTTCTCCTCTCCACAACTAAGGTAGTACAATTTTTTACTCTTTTTGCTTTATTTTTAGTGTAGTATTATTTTGTTGTTTTATGTTTTTGAATTTTATAACTTGTTAGCTCGTCTATTTCACTTTGATTGGCTAAAGTAGGATATTACAAGTATTATTTTGTGTATTGTATTGTGAACAAGTGAATGAAATTATTTTTTTATTTTTATGGGTAAACTTTAAATTTGATTTTTTGAAATTAGTTTATGAATTGAGTTCTTTTGTGTTGGAATAGTATTGGTATGAAGTTACAATGATATTAGCATAGTTAATTTGTATATGTTTTGTGATTTACTGAGTAATTAAACATTTTAGGGTTTTAGCTAACTTGAATTTTGGGTTTTTTAAATGAGATTGCAAATCAGTTATTTTTTGTTGGAATTGAATTATTGTTGAAGTAAATTATAATGTTGGAATTGAATTGAAGTTGGAATAAAGTTAGAATTGTTGTTGAAGTTAGAGTAGATTGTTGTTTTTAAGTACAATTGTTGTTGAATTAGTTGAATTGAATTATTGTTGAAGTTAGAATAAAAGTAGTTTTTAAGTAGAATTTAGATTTAATGTTAAACTTGAACATTGAAATTTTAGAACTTATTTTGAATTTCAAATTGTGAATTTTGATTAGACATATATATTTAAAACTTGAATAATAGTTGTACTTAAGTTGAACCCTAGTAGTGCTTAACCTAAAGTTAGATTTTATTTGGGGATCATGAATATTATGAGATGTGAACTTTGAAGTTGAATGTAACATAAAATTAAGATTTCTTAAGTTTGAACTTAAAGTTAAAGTTAGGATTTCTTAAATTGAATGAGATATGAACTTTGAAGTCGAATGTGATAAAAGTTAGTATTTCTTTAGTTTGAATGAGATGTGAACTTAATTAGGATATTTTAAAGCTTAAAGTTAAAGTTAGGATTTCTTAAGTTGAATGAGATGTGAACTTAAATTTAGGATTTCTTAAGTTGAAGTTTAAGATTTTTTTAGAACTTAATTTGCATTTGAAGTTGTGAATCTTGATAAGATATATTTAAAACTTGAACTATAGTAGTGGTAGTTAAGTTGAACTTTATTTGTTAAATTTTAACTTGTATATAATGTATAACTTGAACTTTAATTTAGGATTTGTTAAGATTATGGATTTAGTAGTGTTTAACTTGAATTTAGATTAAAACTGAAACTTGAATTTTAAGTTGTGAACTTCAAAGTTGAATATAATATAAAAATTAAACTTTAGAATTTTTTTTTAAAGTTGAACTTAGACTTAATTTTGTACTTAAACTTTGAACTTTTGTTGTGAACTTTGCACTTGTATATAATATTCTTTAATTGTACTTGAAATTTTAGGTTATCAATATTCCTTGGTGCCATGAATTGAAATACCATGATTAAAAATAAAAAAGTCAAGGTATTATTTCAATTAAAATGTTAATTATTGTGTATTTATAAATATTTGTATAGTTTTTTAGAGTATTGCTATAGTGATAATGAGTTTTGTTTGGGGTAAGTGACAACACTAGTTGATTTTATTGATGAAAAAATTGATTTTCTTGTAAAATTGATTTGTGTTCATCTACTATTGACACTTATTATTTTTTTGGTGGTCATATTGGGTTTGTTTGGCATAAGTGACAACACTAGTTGATCCTATTGATGAGAAAATTAATTTTCTTGTAAATCGATTTATGTACATCTAGTTTTGACACTTATCTTTTTTTTTTCATAATGAGTTTGTTTGGCATAACTGCCAACACTAGTTTATCCTATTGATGACAAAATTAATTTTTTTACAAAATCGATTGGTGTCCATCTAGTGTTGACACTTATCTTATTTTTGGATCATCATAAAGAGTTTGTTTGGCATAAGTGACAACAATAGTTGATCCTATTGATGACAAAATTGATTTTTTTGCAAAATCAAATTTATGTCCATCTAATGTTGACATTTATCTTATTTTTGAATTTGTCATAATGAGTGTGTTTTGGTATAAGTGACAACACTAGTTGATTCTATTGATAACAAAATTGATTTTTTAGCTAAATCAATTTGTGTCCATCTAGTATTGACACTTATCATATTTTTGGTTTGTCATAATGAGTTTTTTTGGTATAAGTGATAACACTATATTATCCTATTGATGGCAAAACTAATTTTCTTGCAAAATCAATTTGTGTCCATCTCGTGTTGGAACTTATCTTTTTTTTTGGTCATATTGTGATTGTTGTTGGAATTAATTCGGACTTTAGTTTTGATTTGGTTTAAATGTTGAAATTAATTTGCACTGTTGCTTTGATTTATTTACGTTGTTAGAATTAAATAAAACTTTAGAATTTTTAAATTAAGTTCTTACAAATTAATTCAAATTTGTATATATCCTTAAATTTTAAATACTTGAACTCTAATTATACTTGTAATTTGAAACTTTAACTCTAGGATTAAAGTAAAATTTAACACTTTAACTTTATTTATGATACTTAAGAACATTCTTGAAGTAATTAATTAAGATTGTAAATTTTTTGTAGATGGATCACCCTTTGTTAATTTCTGACATGTATTATGAAAATGATGGTGGGTTGAAATCTACATTTTTTATGGTGTTATAAGTTTCATTGATCATACAATGACACTTGATCTTTTTAAGATAAATCAATTGGTAAGGTGTCGTTGCAGTTTATGTAAGTGCTTGATATGTTTTAAACCAGATGAAATTATTGTGCATTTGTTTAGTAATAGTTTTGAGCCTAGATATTTTCTATGAGTGGATCATGGAGAAGTAGATAGAGTGAATGGTGTATTTTACAATTCGATGACAGTGGATGAATATAATATGATTATATCACAAGATCAAATTAGATTTGAACATGATAATATTCAACATGATACGTTTGGTCATGATTGAGTTTATGAAATGATTAATGATACTTTCGGAGTTCAAGGGGAAATGGAAGCTGGACAATTTTTTAATGAAGCTCCTAATGAAGAAGCAAGACGCTTCTATGAAGAATTATAAGTGACTAGTGGACCATTATGTTAGGGGAGTCCGCACTCTGCTTTGTCCGTTACCATTAGATATTAATGAATAATAAATCGATTTGGAATGTTCCTAATGCGGGTATGCACTCAATGATCGATATTTTGAGTGAGTTAGTTAATCTTGAGTTTGACATACCCAACAACTTCTATCAAGCAAAGAAACTGGTTTCCAAGATAGGATAGTCACATGATAGAATTGATTGTTGTGTTAATGGTTGCATGTTGTACTACAACAACGATAGTGACTTGGAAATTTGTAAGTTTTAAGAGCATGCTCGTTACACAAGGACTCCGACCATAATGATGGTTTAAATTCAGGCGATGCATTATTTACCTCTTACTCCTAAACTGAAAAGTTTATGCATCGATCAGATTTGCCCCACATATGACATGGCACTGTCAATATAGAAGGTTGCCAAGTGTATTGTCTCATTCATCTGATGGAGAAGCATGAAAATATTTTGATCATGTACATCCTTACTTTGCTCAAGACCCTAGAAATGTTAGATTGGGGCTGTGTGCAGATGGTTTCACACCATTCTCAAATTCTTCCACGCCTTATTCTTGCTGGCCCATATTTCTCACTTCATATAATCTTTCTCCTGAAATATGCATACAAGTCCATTCATATTTTTAAGCTTAAGTAGTTATGATTTGAAGATGTATTATCTTATGACATATTAACTAAACAGAATTTTTTTATGTGTGCTTGTTTAATATGGATTATTAATGATTTTCCTGCATATGGTATATTTTTTGGTTGGATGACTGCTGGAAAGCTTGCCTGTCCTCATTGTATAGAAAGTAGTAGGGCTTTCACCTTAAAGCATGGAAGAAAAAATGCATGGTTTAATTGTCAGCATCAATGCTTGCTAATGCACCACGAGTTTAGAAAGATGAAGAATGAATTAAAAAATAGGGTTGAAATTGATCGTCCACACCTATCACTGATAGGCGTCAAATTTGGGAGAGAGTTTCTCAACTGCTTAAAGTTACAAATGCTCCACCTGCTAGTCTTTCTGGATATGGTGTTGAACATAATTTGACCAAACAAAGTATATTGTGGGAGTTGCCATATTAGAAGGATAATCTCTTAATACATAATCTATATGTGATGCATATTGACAAAAATTAATTTGACAACCTATTCAACATCGTGATGGATGC
This sequence comes from Solanum sejunctum, assembly GCA_025642045.1. Lineage (NCBI taxonomy): Eukaryota > Viridiplantae > Streptophyta > Magnoliopsida > Solanales > Solanaceae > Solanum > Solanum sejunctum. Next base: position 4,245 of record JAOTQJ010126984.1, on the reverse strand, counting down.
TGAAGGCAAGACAAAGGACAACCCAAGAGCTAGAATGGACTAAATGGAATATTGTAGGAGGAAAAAAGTGTGGTTACAGCAACTACCAAATGACAGAATTGTTAAGTCTATAGACAGTTTTTCATTCACCCTAGATGAGAAAGGTGAAATATGCGAGTGGATTAAAAATTTGAGGATACCAAAGGTATTTGCTTCAAATTTGGGCAAGTGGGCAGACATGAATGAAGGAAAGTTGATAGGTATGAAAAGTCATGATTGCCATGTATTCATGGAAACTTTGCTTCCTATCGCTTTTAGCCGCCTTCCTTAGAGGATATAGAAGCCAGTAGTAGAGATAAAGCTTTTCTTTAGAGATATAAGTTCTAGAACATTGCTTGAAAGTAGTTTAGATAGGATGGAGGAAACTATTCTTGTTATTACTACAAATCAAGAGAAGATTTTTCCACCTAGCTTCTTTGATGTAATGGATCGTCTTCCTATTGATCTTGTACAAGAAGCCCTCCTTGGAGGTCCAGTCCAAACAAGGTGGATGTATCTATTTGAAAGGTAATACTTTCATGAGTAATTAAGTACTTAATTAATATAATTAATATATAAGCAATAAACTTCATGATTAACACATTTGAATTGATATATATAGAAAAATTTGAGGTTGCAAAAAGGCAATTAAATAAAGGGGACAAATCAAAGGATCAATTGTTCAACTTCATATCACTAAAGAAATCGGTAGATTTTATTCTTATTACATTGGGGATGAAGTACCATGCAGACATAATAGGCCAAATTGGAATAATGAAGGTGAGAGTGATTTGATGTTTCCCTCGATTTCAATTGTTAATCAAAGTGGTTGAGGATCTAAAAGACATGGAAAAAGAGGCTTCACGACAAGGGAAAGACAATCGGCTATGAACCATAATTTACTTAATTGTCCAGAAATTTAGCCATATCTTGAGTAAGTGTTACAAAAGACCCAAAAAGTGCCCAAACATATGCCTCGGAAATGCTCATAATCGTAATTTTCATATATCTCAAAATTCATGCATGATGTCAAAAATCTGAAAAATAGTCTTGATAAGGGAGAAAAATTAAGTGGAAAATGGGTATAACCCTCATTTTAGAGGACCCATAGTGAAAAACAAATTTCGCCGAAATTTCATTTCCAAAGGTGGTACACATTGGCTCTGCGACGCGGAGACATCGCGGAGCAGTGTATTTCATTGCAAGTTTTTCCTATTTCGGCCTAAAGCCTTAGGCCCTTGGTTCTAAGCCTTACTATGCATAAAAACACCTATACTTAGTCATTTTTCAACCACATATGGCTCAAGACATCCCCGAAACCCTCTCTAACAATTAGGCAAATCTTTCATCCAAAATCTAGTGTCCTAAACTCATTTCCAATCTCAAGAAATTCATTCAAGCTTCAAATTCTCATTCAAATTTTCATCGAGGAAATCTCCAAAGTTGAGGTATGTTGTTTTCAATCATTGGATTCTTTAAGCCATGGTGTCTAACCTTTTTCTTTTTTTTAATATAAATTGTATATTTTCAAGTGAACTAACTATGTGTATCTCTATTCTAAAAGTTGATCATAAATTATGTTGGGGTTTCATGAATTATTGACTGTTTAAGCATGGTTTGAGCTATGAATATAACATCTACAATGAGATTTAATGAGGGGTTTTAATCTATGTTACATGAGGGTTTTACCAAGAGCTGGTGGGTTGAATTACAATATGTTTTCTCACATATTTTCACTCTTGAATTGCATGATTTTGAACTAGCATTACACAACAACCAAATGTTTGATAAAATGTCCGATTAAGGCTTCTTGAGTTAGTAAAGGTCTATTGCATGGCTTATGAGTTAAGTGACTTTATGATGATGAAAGGAATGCATGTAATGTTGATTTCATGAAAAGTATATATAGTTTTGCTAGTTGACCATACCTTGTTAAGTAGGTGCTATGCCTCAATCGCCTTGTCGGGGGGTGCTATGCTTGTACTACCAATTGAGGGGTATATACTTCAATCACCTTGTCAAGGGGTGCTAGGCCTATACTACCATGTTGAGGGATATATACCTTGGCTACCTTTTCATGGGGTGTTAGGCCCATACTACCAATTGAGGGGTAGATACTTCAATCACCTTCCAAGGGGTTGATATGACTTAGATTCTAAGTATTAGATGCTTGGTCTGTGATGATGGTCTCTTTCTATATCAGGACAAGGAGTAAGGGCCGAGACATGACACCACGAATGTGGAAACAGAAGGGGTCCAAAACAGGCCTCTTAGACTATCATTACATATCATTGGTCGTGGAGTCAATTAAATAAACAATAAGAGAATAGAAATAAGGGTAAATGAACTAAGGGACTCTTTCATAACTTAAAAACATACAAGCATCAAGAGTGTCAAAGCTCAAAGCATCATTACATAACTTGTCCAACAACACCTATAAACAAAAAATTGAGTGGGGGCCAATACAACTTTTTGGGCTCACCCTCATAGACAAAAGCATATTCTAAAACAAAGAGAGTCTTTTCATAAGATAAGATCAAAGACATTGTCCTCAAAATCGAGGACTTACCAAAGCTTGCTTTAAAGATAGTACTAGACACATGCAGGAGGAAGAAGATCAAGTAGAGCTACGGTTCCTACATGGTAACATCATGCAGGCATAGAACATATGTTAGTACGTTTGAATGTACTAAGTATGTAGGATAAAATGCAATAATTGATTAGAAAAAAAATCAAAATGCGTAAGTATAAGCAATGGATGAGCATAATAACAATATGACACGTATGAATGACGCTTGAAGTAAAACATACCTATATACAACATATTACATATAAAGTAAGAGACCATCATTATAGTGTCGAAGGCCTACCACTCCCTTGGAAAGGACATTGAGCTATCAACCCCTCAATTGGTTGATGATTATCACACCCTACCATCCATGGTGATTGAGGTATCAACCTCTCAATATAATTGATGAATGTCACACCTTACCATCTATGGTGAATGAGGTATTAACCCCCTAATTTGGTTGATGGTTGTCACACCCTACCATCCAAGGTGATTGAGGTATAACACCCCCTCAACAAGGTATGGTCAACATGCAAAATTATAGATACTTTTCATGAAATTAATACACATATACCTTCCTTTCATGATCATAAGTCATTCAAGTCACAGGTCATACAATAGACCATCAATAGCTCAAAAATCCAAAACTGATACATTTTGTCAAAACCTTGGTGGGTATATAATGCTAGTGTAAAATTATGCAATTCAAGAGTGAAATCATATGAGAAAAATCAATGTAAATTAATCCACCAACACTTGGTAACACCCTTATGCAAGTTACATCAAAACCCTTCATCAAATAACATAATGGACCATAGATTAATAGCTCAAAATATGTTTAAACAGTCACAATGTTATGAAACCCCAACATAGCTTATAACCAAATTGATAATAAATAAGACCCATAAATAAATCAACTTAGAAACATGCAATATATGTAAAAATAAAGGTTGGGCACTATGGGTGGAAGGACCTAATGGTTGAAACCATATACCTCAACTTTTGAGAATTCCTTGATGAAGATTTGATTATGAACTAGAAGTTTAAGTGAATTCCTTAAGATTTGGAATGAGTTTCGGACCCTTAATTTTTAGTGAAATATTTGTCTAAGTGTTTGAGAAGGTTTCGGGGAATGTTTTGTATGATATCAAGTTGAAAAATGATTAAGTATAGGTAATTTTACACATGGGAGGCTTAGGATCAAGCCCTATAGGCCTTGGACCAAAATAACCCAAACTGGCAAAAAAATGTGCAGGTCTACACCCTGGCCGCGTCGCACCAGGGGCACAGAAGCCTCATTGGAAATCGTCATTTTAAAATTTCAAATTTTGATATGGTTGCTCAAAAATCGGGGTTAGACCTATTGTCCACTAAATTATTCCCCCTAATTACGAATATAAAGTCAGATTTTTAATATCATGCACGGATTTAGCGATATATGAAATTACGATTATGAGCACTTTCGAGGCACATTTTCAAACACTTTTTGGGGTTGTTTCAATATCTCCCCCTTGGGAGCATTCATCCTTAAATTAAAAAAACATATATAAGAGAAGTAAACAAGATGATATCAGCCTACACAAAAATGCAACATTGCACTTAAACATCATTTCAAAAATCTCAACATAAGTGTAAAACATCATCATAGACTTGTCAAT
>JAOTQJ010126963.1:0-10334 GCA_025642045.1 Solanum sejunctum | reverse complement strand
TTTAAATCATCCAATTTTAAGTAAAAATAAGCTTGGGCATCATGGGTGAAAAGGAACCCATGAAAGAAACCCACATACTTTATCTTTGGAGAATAACTTGATGAAGATTATACATGAAAACTTGAAGCTTGAATGAGAACCGTGAGATCCGGATGAGTTTTGAGACTTGAATTTTGGAGTGAAATATTTGGATGAGTGTTTGAATAAGTATTGGGGAATGTTTTGAATGATATAAGGGTGAAAAATAGTTAATCATAGCTACTTTCATGTGTGGAGAGACTTAGGCCCAAGACTCAAAAGCCTTTTGTAGAACAAAAAAATAGGACAAGAAATTACACTGAAGCACGTCGCGTCTGTAACGCGGATTCCTCACTGGAATTCGACACCTTGAAATAAGAAATTGTTGATTGTTCGCTCTAAAATCAGGGTTAGACCCATATCCCCCTCAATTTGACCCCTTGATCAAGAATATGAAGTCAGATTTTCAAAATAACACAAAAATTTTGAGATATATTGAAATTACGATTCTGGGCATTTTCAAGGCATATTTTCGGGCACTGTTTGGGGTCGTTTCAATATCTCCCCCTTCGGAACATTCATACCTGAATATCAAAGAAAAATACAAGAGAAGAGTAATCAAAAAGAAGATATCCCCCAAAAGTATGTATCGATACACTTTAAAATACCATTTTTGAAATCTCAACATAAGTGTAAAATCACCATGAACTATTTCAAAGTAAACATGAATGCGCACATATGACTTATGGGATGGAACTTGAGAATAAAATTATGAAGAAGTGATTTGACATGATATCATAGCTTAAATAGAATGAAGAGATATGAATATCACTTTTCCATGCCTTCTTCGACTCTTTGGGAGACACTATCGACTCGACGATTCTTCCAATGGGCCATGACAAGCAGCACATCTATTTTAATCAACTTTCCACCCTTCCATCCAATACCTCCAATGGGACCTTCTCCTAAGCCACCTTATCTTCCACAACACCCACAACCTCAAAGAGTTCTATGACACTAGAGTCACCAACACATCCCCTCAAGCTAAACGCAAGAAGAACTGGACAAACCATATCTATATCCATAAGCAAATCTCATCCATATGCAACCTTAGCAACTTCCTCTACAGTTTAAAAGGACTCACAACCATAACTTATTTGTCAACCTTAACCACACCTATTCCACTTGTTGCCACGAACTACCATCTTCCCTTTGGAGATAACCTCTAATCTACCATATATGCACCTGAAACACCTAACTCTAATAAGGCTGAATCAAGCCCTTGCTTAAAAAAGACCTACTCAACCAAATATGATTTGGAACCACCAAGAACACTTTACTACCATTCTCAACTTCCCTCAACCTAACTTCCAATCTAACAAACTGATGGATCCAGCTAGTCTACTCTTTACCACAATTATCCACATATGCTAGGCTAACCATAGGTGCCATACTTACAATACCAACCACAACATTAACCTTACCGGAAAAAATAATGCACACTCATATCGTAATCATTAAGGAGTTTTCACTACCTTCTTATCATCCTCCATTCTCAGCCACATTTAGCAAATAACCTAATATCCCCAAAATGTGCAACACTATCCCCTAATGATTCACAAGCTCAAAATAAATCACTGCACTACCACTAAGGGCCACTACAATCATGAAAATGTAGGGTTTTATGACCCTATTCATGAAACCCATAAATATAATTGATGCATAAGTCAACCAAGCAACTCCACCAATACTAAAAGTGCTCACTCCTAGTCCAAAAGACACTTAGGGATATCACTTACCCTCATCCTTACATGGGACAAAACCCAAACCAAAGATCAAGCTTAGAGAAGTGACTAACCCATTATACTTGACAGAATTAATTGACCATCCTTAACCATCATATCACAGCCTTACGAGTCCTACAGTCATTGGAAGCGTGCTATGCAAGTAGCCAAACCACCTAAAGACCTCCAGTTTATCAAACAAAACACAATCAGAATCACAAGACATGACTTTATGCAATAAGAATATTCACCCTTATAAGCCTTTCTAGTACCAATAGACCTACAGAACCAAATCTCACTAGCAATAAGGGATAATGAAAGGAATAGCGACTCCCGAAACTACCAAAACATGCACAACAAAAAAATCAAGAAAGCCCTTAACATACTCGTAGCATCATTGGGCACCTCATCCCCTATTTGACACCTTAGAAGAGAATGGAACCAATATGTTTTGGAGCACCCCCTTGATCAACATCGCCACCTTTACTCTTGTTTTTAGAAAATGGGTAATTTGGGATTTTGTGACCTATTTCACCACACCTAAAGCATGCACTTGTGTTCCTCTAACATGTACCACTATGTTTCCTCCCACATCTTGGGCATCTAGGATGAGTCACCCCATTATCTCCTAGGGTCTTGGGTTTGACAACCCATTCTTAACAACCCTCTTGCTTGGAGTATAGTCGGACTCTAAACCTTGGGAGATACCATCCAATTGAGCATTCTTGGCCTTATTACCCCTTTTTTCCTAAAATTCTCACCCTCCATTTATTCAGCAGAAGTCATCAAATGTTACAAATCCTTATCTCTAATCAATATAGCGAACTGACATTCTTCACTAACCAAATTGGAGACACCCGTCACGAACTTGTTCATTCTAGCCTAGGGGTTGGCAACCAAGTGAGGAGCATATTTAGAGAGTTGGTTGAACATGATGGCATACTCCTTCACACTCATTGACCCTTGTCTCAAATTCATGAATTCTACCAATTTTGCTTCCCTAAGATCAAGAGGGAAGAACTGATTAAAGGAAGCTGCCTTGAACTCCTCCCAAAGCACCACATTGTTGATACCCTTCTCCTCCTTCTATTGGTTGTACCATATTTGTGCTACCCTTTTGAGTTGGTAGGACACAAACTCCATCGTATCTTCTTATCTCTCATCAATAAACTTTTATGGGTCCTCATCCACCTTTGACCCACAGAACTCTAATGGATTCATCCTCATGAAGTCTCTCACATTAGATCTCGGGGTAGGAGCATGAAAGACTTGGGCCCCTTGATTGGTTTGATTAGCCACAACATGTGTAAGCAAAGTAAGAGCATCCCAAAGGTCTCTATTGGTTGGTTGCTCCTTGGGTATGCAGGCTCATTTTCCTCTTATGTTAGACATGAGCTACCATGGCAAAGCATAAATTTTAGAGGGCGGAACTTACTTCAACTCTATAGCATGTATTAGAACATGAAGAAGGGAAACTTTTCCTAAAATTTCTGATAGTCTTTTGCTCATAGTTGTGGTGCACAACACAACTATGAACAAGAGTCTAATCAACGTAGTGTGTTGGACTTCGAGTATCCAACAACCTAGTGCTCTGATAGGATCTTTGCAACGATCCAAGATGACTGGCGAACGGAGAACCTGAACAAACCCCAACCAAGACTCATAGCATATCATTACACATCCTTGTCATGAAAATAATTAAAATTACAACATGGGATAAGCATTAAAAAAGTGAATTGGGACTAATGGTAAACTTTTATATCATAAACCTCAAGAAACAAGAGAGTCAAGGCTCATAGCATAGATATATAAGATGTCCAATACATACGATCCAAGACAAGCAACCGGGCTCATCCTCCTTGTCAACACATACATAAATAAAGATTGTCTTAGATCATAGCATAAGATAATAAACATCATCCCTAAAATGGAGGATTCTCCAACTAACTTGAATAGATACCACTATCCACATGGAAGAGGATGACGATCAAATAGAGTTTCGGTTCTTACATGGTTACACCATGTAGGCATAGAGTATGTATTAGTACTTTTGAATGTTCTAAGTATGTAGATGTTTTTACGTAAATACACCTGTACTTAACCATATTTAGACACCATATCATAAAAGACATTCCGTAATACTCTCTCAAACACTTAAACAAATATTTCACTCAATATTCAAATGCCCAAACTTATTCTGGATCTTACGCAATTCACTCAAGCTTTAAGTTCTCAATCCTATCTTTATCAAGGAATTTTCCAAAGTTGTGGTATATGGGTTTCAACCATTGGGTCCTTTCACCCATGGCGCCCGAGCTCCCTTTTTACATAAATTTCATGTTTCTAAGTTGATTTACTTATGGGTCTTACTTAGAATTTTACTATGAAATATGTTGGGATGTAACACCCCACATCTTACAATACTAGTACTATGCAAATGAAATGTGATATGACTTTTCAAATTAGCTCCAATTATTAAAACAACTTGAATCTCAAATTAGAGGGCGAAATATATGTCTAACATCGAAGAGGGTCGAGCGTAAATAAGTTTTAAGTCAATTAAGGAGATCACATCCTTAAATAAGGTAAAAGAAGTGAGGTGTTTGTAGAACTTAGGAAGCTGGCAAGTGAGTTATATACATCCTTAGCTTAAATATGCTATCGAAACAGAGACGAGACCCGCGCCAAATCTGCCCAAGTCCGATAATGAATAATGTCCGTGTTAAGAATGAAAATTTAGCCCATGTTTTAACATCGCAAATGGACAATACTTATAGTCCAAGATGAATAATAAAAGGGTCTAAGTACATCACAACCCACTTGACTAATTGGACCCAAACTAAGTGAAGAGAGATTAGGAAAATAGGCAGTTAAGGCCCATTAACTTTGAGACCCACTTAAGCCCAAGTGAGAGGCCCAAGCTGCTACATCACTAGCTTATTGATATATAGTCAAAATCTCAAGAGAAAGTCAGCCAAAACAATCCCTTTAAAGGGCTTAAAAATAGTCTCTTAAGTCATTTCACTTTGGAACAATTTTCAGCTTTCCTAAAGACTCTTTTTTCTCTTTACTTCACTTGACAAGGCAGCCAAGAGGACCCTTTAGGGTTCTTGAAGGAAACCTGAATTTGAAGGCTAAGGTAAGTGGAAATATCCATGTATTTGTTATACTTATCCCATGACAAACAACAAGTATATGCTAGTTATGCTTGTGAACAAAGGTCGGACAACATGTGCTTAAAAAGTTGCTGCACACTTGCCTATTTTTAAGTGACTTATCTATGGTTTGTAGGCTGGATTATTTTGAGAAGTTGATGTGCCTAACATAGTTTGAGTTATGGATATTAATCTAAGGATTCTGCCCTAATTTTGTTTCACTTAATAATGAGTTTTATTGTGCTATCTTAAGTGTGATTTTGATTGAGACTTAGGGGCTGATTGATGGAAGGCTATTGCATCATGTCCTTCATGAATGATTTGATGTTGTTCTAGGACTGTTTTAAGGTTATTATTATGTTATATGTGTTAAGGTTAGTTTGGTTAAATTCTGGATAGTTTTGAATTATTGACGTCAAGATATAAGGAAATAGCGTAAGGTTGTGCTACCTGATTGTATGTCATGTGAAATTGGTGTGTATGGTGAATTGTGGACTGTTTCAGGCATCTTACAAACCTAAACTAAGTTGTATACATCTATGTATATAGAATGGTTAATAGGCACATATGCTTAGGTGTGGAAGGCCTGAAATAACGTCGTTGGGTCAATGCTTACGGGTTGCTACCCAAAGTTTATTTTTACATTAGATTGGACTACCATGAAGTGTTTCTTAATTGCTAATACCAGTGTTATTGCCTATCTATTATAGATAAATATTTGAGGGAAAAGGAGGTTACTCTAAGGTAATAACGAGTTCATATATTGAGCTATGTAAGGTTACTCGATTTCATATTAGTTGACATGAAATCTAGATCTTTCCTTGTCACATAAAGATACTTACCAACTCCGACACAACTATTAATCGTGTATCTACTCTTAAACATGTTCATATGCTCAAATACATAGTAACCTTTAAATGTGCATATGTATACTTGGATACCAAGTTACATGGGTTCTTGTTCCTAAATAGAGTTCACGAGTTGTTTCATCCAATATGCATTTCAGTAGTTATGTAATGTACTCTTTTAATTGTTTTATTGCCTTGTATAATTACTTACATATCATATACTATATCTATAGACCTACAGCTCTAATACTATGACTATCAAATGAATCATCTCAAAAGTATTTGAAAGCTAAAGTATATTGCTTATTAATGGGTGGTAACCCGAAAGGTGGAATAATCACCTAGCAGGATTGATTCTACCACGCAGAGTAGCCCAAGGGGTGAAAGGAAGTGCCTAGTCAGGGCCTATCCCAATATAGATTTAGCATTGACTAGCTGGTCATTTGTATTACATTTTGTGCACATATTATACAGTAAAGGTAAAGTAATAAAAAGAACATAAAGTACATGATCCCACAGTATAACTAAAGGTGGTCTCTTATCCTACACCAGTGTATTATTTTATTTGAGTTGTACTTCATATACAACATTTCCTGCCTTAGATATATTCATTGCATTATCTCGTACTGACGTACCTTATGGGGGACCTGCATTTCATGTTGCTGCTACAAGTGTTAGTAGCATCCCTAGTAGGAGTACAGGATACCCAATTGCTATTACCAAGCTCCAGGTTATTTTTGAGCTTTGTGTGTTTAGATCTTATATTTTAGTATTATATAGTTAGTCGAGGAGGGGCCTGTCCCAACCCCTATTAGATACTTTTCCTTATCTAGATGCTTTGTAGATAATGTAAATTAAAGTATGATCATGTCTCATACTTTAAACAATGTGGCCCCAATGGCCTAGCCATATACATTTTCTTTTGGCTTGTTATTATTGCTTACTTTCTTGAAGGTATGTTGAATGAATAAATCCCTTATAATATGTATAGAAAGAGCATGGATATAAGTTGGTTCTCCCTAGCCTTATCGATAACGAGTGTCAGTCCACCTTAATGGGACTTTGGGCGTGACAAAAGTGGTATCAGAGCGGGTCATCCTAGGGAGTCCACAAAGCCATGTCTATTTAGAGTCTTTTTTATAGATGTGTTATGCACCACATTTATAAGCAGGAGGCTATGTCGCATTTAGGAGTTGTTACTTTTTCATTATTTAAATCGTTCCATAGAGCTAAGTGTAATAGTTGGATTATGGCTAACTCCTAAATTGCTTTATACAACAAGTATGCTAGAAATCAGGGAAAATAAAAGTAAAGGAAAGGAAGTAGAAGTGGTTCTTGTTATACCTAGTTGGGTGAGACAATGAAATGAGGCTCAAAATGAGTCTCTATCACAAACATCTCTAACTCATCTAGCTTCTGATGAACCAGGAAATAGTAAAATTCTCCTAGAACCACCTATCGATGCTACCGTGTAGGATCTGAGAAATGTTGTCTAACTATTGACTCGTATAGTTGCTGGCCAAGGTCAAAGACATGAAGGTCCAATTATAGGTGCAGGTGGTGCGAATAGGACAGCTAGCACGAGGATACGTGACTTCCTTAATTTTGACCCTCCGTCCTTAACTAGGTCAGATCTTAATAAAGATCTACAAGACTTTATTGATCAGATTCAACGCAATTTAGATATTATGCTCATGAGTGATACAAAGGATGTTGAGTTAGCAACATATAGGTTAAAAGGTGTGGCTATAATGTGGTATGAAGCTTGGAAGTAATCTAAGGGTATAGATGCACCTCCAACTACCTGGAAGGAATTCACAAAGGCATTCCTTGACTATTACTTGCTATTAGAGATTTGAGAGGCCCGTGCAGATCAGTTCTTGAACCACTACCAAGGGAATATAAGCGTCAGGGAGTATAGCCTTCATTTTAATTCCCTGGCCAGGTATGCTCCTAATGTAGTTGCTACTATGGCAGATAAAGTTCATCGATATGTAGATAGATTGGATACGTATCTAGTCAGAGACTGTACCATTACTTCCTTGAATAAAACCTAGACATAGTGAGAATGCAAGCTTTTGCACATAAATTGATGGATTAGAGGCAAAAAAGAAGGACACAAGAGTTAGAACAGGCGCAGTGCAAGAGAGCCAGGTCTACAGGGCAGTTTACGCCACCCTAAGGTTAGCTTAGGCCTCAGTTTTCTAATAGACCGCCTAGTCCATCAACCTCCTACTCTGCAGCCAGTGCTCCACCATAATTTTAGGGGGCTAGGAGTAATCTGTTTAGTCTAAGAAGTAAAGGGCAAGGCGACCGGACAACGGGATATTCAGCAGGCCAACAAATGACTCTTACATAGCCTTGTAAACAATGTGGAATAAGTCATTCAGGTATATGTCATGTTGGAACAGACACTTGTCATTGATGTGGTATGCCAGCGCATATGATGAGAGATTACTCGAGGAGGCGTATAGGTGATATAGCATAATCTACTAGGTCAGCTATTGCTTCATCATCGTCAGATCCTCTATTAAGTAGTTGTCAATAAGCACTTATAGCTCATGGTAAAGGTGTAAGAAGGGCAGCTAGCTCTAGCAGATTACAGAATCGCACTTATGCTCTAGGAGTTGGTAAAACTTTGAAGCTTCACCCGATTTGGTCACAGGTATGTTATCCATCTTTTCACATAATATATATGCATTAATCAACCTTGGTTCTACACTATTATACATTACCCCATTAGTTGCTAGGAAGCTTAAGAGAACACCCAAATTATTGAACAAACCATTTGAAGAGTCCACATCACTCGGTGAAACTATTATGGCTAGAAGGGTTTATTATGACTGTGTAGTAACTATTTGTGATCGTGACACATTTTCTCACCTTATTGAGCTAGGGATGGTGGAATTTGATATTATAATAGGTATGGATTGGTTAGCTTCTTGCTATGTCATTGTAGATTGCCAAACTAAGAGAGTGTATTTCCACTTTCCACATGAGGCAGTTCTTGAATGGAAAGGCAATATTGGAGCGCCAAAGGGTAAGTTTATCTCTTATTTTAAGGCAAGAAAGATGATATCTAAGGGGTGTATATGTCATTTAGTTAGAGTATGGGATATGGAGGCAGAATCACCAGCTCTTCAATCAGTTCCAATAGTGAATGAATTTGTTAATATGTTCCTGAATGAACTTCTAGGCTTACCTCAAGAACAAGAAGTAGATTTTTTTTATTGAGTTACTTCCAGGCACTCAGCCTATTTCTAATCCCCAATATAAAATGGCACTAGCTGAATTGCGTGAATTAAAAGAGCAGTTAAAGTACTTATTGGAGAAGGGTTTTATAAGACCTAATGTATCCCCTTGGGGTGCATTATTTTTATTTGTACATAAAAAGGATTGAACTTGAGAATGTATGTCGACTATCGACAATTTAATAGGGTGACAATTAAGATTAAATCCCCCCTCCCTAGGATTGATGATTTATTTGATTAGTTACAGAGTGTCAAATGCTTTTCAAAAATTAATTTGAGATTAGGGTACCACCAAGTGAGGGTGAAGGAGAAATATATACCTAAGAATGCTTTCAAAACACGTTATGGTCGCATTGAATTTCTTGGTATGTCATTTGGGCTAATGAATGCACCAATAGTTTTTATGGATCTGATGAATAGAGTATTCAAGCTATTCTTAGATGTGTTCATGATAGTATTTATAGATGATATTTTGGTATATTCAAGATCAGAAGAGGACCACGAAATAACTTACAACAAGTGGTACAAGTTCTTCGTGATGGACAGTTATATGCCAAATTTTCTAAATGTAAATTTTGGCTAAAATCTGTGGTATTCTTAGGTTGTACTGTATCCTATGAGGGAATAAGGGTTGATTCATAAAAGATAGAGGCTATGAAAATTGTCCAAGGCCAATGACACCCATTGAAGTTCAGAGCTTCTTAAGGTTGTCAAGTTATTATAGAAGGTTTGTTGAAGGTTTTTCATCATTTCTGCTCCTCTAACAAAGTTGAAACATAAGGCAACCAAGTTCCGATAGAATGATGTATGTTAAAGGAGCTTCTAAGAGCTAAAAAATAAGCTAACTTCTGCACCTATGCTAGTACTTCAAGAAGGCATCGAGGGGTATATAGTGTATTGCGATGCTTTAGGAGTTGGATTAGGGTGTGCAATGACACAACATCTTAGGGTAATTGCTTATACATCTGCGATCACATGAGAAAAACTACCCAACTCATGATCGTGAGCTAGAAGCAGTTGTGTTTGCTTTGAAAATATGGCACCACTATTTTGTATGGGGTTCGCATTGACATATATACTAATCATAAGAGCCTGCAGTATATCTTTAAGCAAAAAGAGCTAAAATTAAGATAGCGAAGATGGCTAGAGCTAATAAAGGATTATGATATTGATATACTTTACAACCTAGGGAAGTCAAATGTGGTAGCCGATGCTCTGAGTCGTAAGGCAATTATGAATATTGGTTATCAGGCCATGGTAAGTCAAGGGGTGGCTTAG
>JAOTQJ010126931.1:0-10336 GCA_025642045.1 Solanum sejunctum | reverse complement strand
TCAACATAAGTTTAAAATCACCATGTATTTGCCAACTTAAACATGAATGCATATGAATTACATAGGGGCTGAAACATAAGACTTGGAATCATAGAAAGGACTTGAATTGTTATCATAAGCTTAATAGAATGAAAGAAAAACAGATATTGCTTCTCCATGCCTACACCAGCTTCTCGAGAGGCATGTACAAATAGATGACTCCTCCAAAAAGGGTTTTGATTAACACTACATCATTATCATTCAACTTCTCCATTCAACCGACCACACCTCCACCAGGACCTTCTCCTAAGTCAACTCTTCTATCACAATAAACACAACTTTAAGGAGATTAATATCACTAGAGTCACTAACACATCCCATCAACCTATAAGCATGAAAAACCGAATGGACCAAGACCATAGGCATTCCTATCCAAGTGCAACCTTACCAACTTCCTCTACACTCTAAAAGGACCAACAACCAGAACTCCTTCTCAACCTTAACTACACTTATTCCACTTGTTACAATGAACTACCATCTCCCCATTGGGAAACAACCCCACTCTACCATCTCTCCACCCAAAACTTCCAACTCTAATAAGATGGAATCAAGGACTTTCTTAAACTAGACCTCCTCAACCAAAGATACTTTGGGTCCACCAAGAACACTACACTATTATTCTCACAGCCTCTTAATCATAGTCATGGCACGCTTCACAACTATGAATAAGACTCTAATTGACATGGTGTTTTGAACTCCAAAGATCTATCAACCTAGTGCTTCAATACATTCTTTGTCATGACCCAAGCCTAGGCCCTAGATGTGACCGGCTAATGGGGAACCTGAAGGAACCCCAAACAAATCTCATAGCATAACATCACACATCCTTGGCCGCGAAAGTAAGACATAACAACATAAGAAATATAAACAAGGGTAATTCAGACTAAGAGAGCAAAAATCATATTTAAACATCTTAGATATCATAAGTGAATCAAAGCTCAAGCATAATATAATTTTTTGTCCAATAACACCTCTAACATAGAACTTAGCGGTGCCAAGACAAGCAACCAGGCTCCCCTCACAATCAAGTATACCTAAAAGGAAATATAATCGTAGATACATAGCAAAACAACATAGTTATCAACCCTGGACATGAGGACTCACCAACTAGCTTGATTGTATATCACTAGCCATGTGGAGGAGGAGGATGACCAATTGGAGCTCCGGTTCCTACATTGTGATATCATGTAGGTAAAAGTATGTGTTAGTACATTTGAATATATGAAGTATGTGGGATGTAATGTAACAAGGGATAAATTTCATAATCAACATGTATAACAATAGACAATAGGCATGATATAGCCATATGATATGTATTATCAATGCATAAGTAAAACATGCTTAAGTAACTCATACTCTCATATAGGATATTATATGTGTGGGAGAGAACAAGCTAGATTTCCAAAGTACGAACCCCTTGGTAGGTTGGTGATGATGCTGACCCATCACTTAGGTGGTCAGGAACTAACCCCTCACTAGGTTGATGAGTACAAACACCCATCTAGGTTGGTGTACGAACTCCATGATGAGTTACCAAGGTACAAATCCCTTGATAGGTTAGTGATGATGTTGCCCCATCACCTTGGTGCCAAGGTACAAACCCCTTGATGGGTTACCAAGGTATAAACTCCTTGATAGGCTAGAGGATGGTCACACCCTACCTCATGTTGTGTTTGAGGCATACCCCTCAATTGGTTATGGTTAATCCAACACTATATAGAGATATGTCATATACATACCTTCCTTCTATCATTATCACAATATCATATACATACTCTTATTTCATCATCATAACTCATTCATAACATTTCGGTAGGTCATTTCATCATGATAATATCATTCATAACATAATACATGCTTTGTACTTTCAATTCCTCAATAAATCATAACCGAATTTTTTATCAAGCACTTGGCGATTGGGTAGTGGAGGTAAAAGACCATGAAATTTAGAGATAAAATCATGTAACAAAATCTATAGTAAAACAACCAATAAGCACCTTTCAACAACCTAAATACTTAAAAAATCAATATCCCTCATCAAATCCAACATTAGACCCATGATTTAGAGCTCAAAACATGCTAAAACGACCACACTTTCATGAACTTAAATCATTGTGCAATAAATTTCTCAATATACAAGACCCACATGTAAAATCAACTTTAAATAATGCAACATTAGTAAAAAGAGGGTCACCATAGGTGGAAGGACCTAATGGTTCAACACTATATACCTTAGCTTTGGAGAATTTCTTAGTGAAGATGGAGCTGAGAACTTGAAGCTTTGAAGAATTCCTTAAGATCCGGAAGAAATTTGGTGACTTGACTTTGGAGTGAAATATTAGTATAAGGGTTTGAGAGAGTACTTTATTAATAAAATGAAGAACTTGAGCATTTTGGGACCTTAAATGAGCATAAAAACGTCAATCAAGAGATTAGAAAAGGTGGGAAAGGACCAAAACAACCCTTCCAAAAAAACTGTCTAATAGATGTTACGGGCCCTGTTACGACTCGTATGTAGCATTATGAGTAGTTGGACCCTTCACATGACCCCTAGGCTCAGTTTGTAAGTCCCTGGAAATTGCTACAACTCTAACCTATGAGTCTTACCTTGACCTACAACTCATAATAGTGGGCTCGAGTGCAACTCTACACTGGCAATCTTTAGTAAAATGACTATAAGTTTTGACTCCGAACTCTAAATGAGGTGAAACAAAGTGAGTTGGAAATCTAACTCAAAGATATTTCATTTAAAATGTTGTGGTATACCCAGTTCAATATGTGATAAAAGTTATGATAGTTTAATGTTGACCCTTGCATGAACCATAACCCAAAACTCAACTCTTAGGGAAATCTTGAACTAGTTTAGGTACTAGGAGTCTCCCATGAACCTATTACAACCCCAGCCTAACCAAATGAGGCTTGAAACATGGATAAAAGAGTATGTAGTTATGGGGTGTCACAATTATCTATAAAGACCATGACAAACATATTGAGGTAGGGTTTAATGACCCTATTCATAAGGTCCAGAAATATAGCCGGTGCATTGGTCAACCCATAATACATAACCACAAATTCAAAATGCCCATACCTAGTTGTAAAAGCCATTTTAGGAATATCACATACCCTCACCTTCATTTGGTGGTGTTCGAACCGAAGATTAATCTTAGAAAAGTTACTAGCCGCTTTTAGTTGATCAAAAAAGTTATCAATCCTTGGTAGAGGGTACTTGTTCTTTATGGTAACACTATTAAGTTGTCGATAATCAATGCACATTCTAAAGAAACCATCATTTTTCTTTACAAAGAACACTGGTACACCCCAGGTGACTTGCTAGGCCTTATGAAACCTTCTCTAATAAATCCCTCATTGATCGTTTAACTGTGTCGGGGCCATAGGGTAAGGGGGAATGGAAATGGTTTATATATCGGGAAGGAGGTCTATATCAAAGTCTATTTCCCTTTCATAGGGAACACTAAGAAGCTCATTGGGAAAGACATCAAGAAACTCATTGACCACTGGAACCAACTTTATATGAAGGACTTTAGACTCAACATCCCTAACCCTCATAAGATGATAAATGCAAACCTTAGAAATGAACTTTTTTGCTTTAAGACAAGAGATGAATCTACCCTTGACCACCACATCATGACTTTACCACTCAAGGACGGACTCATTAGGGAATTGAAATTTATCCTTATGAGTTCTGCAACTAATGAAAGCATAATATGCATGTAACCAATCCATCCCAAGAATGATATCAAAATCCACCATTCTAATTCAACAAAATGACAAGGCAAGACTTTATGCAATATGAACATGGGACAATTCCTATAAACTATTTTAGCAACAATGGACTCACTAGTAGGGGTAAACACTTCATAAGGTTCACATAACAATTCGTGACTCACATGAAGCATTTTGAAAACAAAAGGAGTATTGAAAAAAAGAGTGGCACCTAGATTTATCAAAGAATACACATCATAATCAAAAACTTTTAACATACTGGTAACAACATTTCTGCACCTTATCCATTCCTTTCCTTCCTTGGAGAGCGTAGAACCTATTTTTCCTTGGAGCACCCCCTTGTTAGCCTACCTTTGTTATTTGGGCATTAGCACCTTGGCCTTGAGGACGACATCTCTACCATTGTGTTAAGCATGAGGACAATAGATAACCTTGTGACCCATATCACCACGACCATATCAAGCATTAGAGTTCTTCAAAGATGGGCCACTATGTTTTTTCCCACACTTTTGGCACTTAGGATTTGCCATGCTAAGATTGTCGCCTTGGAATCTTGGGTTATCATTAGTAAATCTGTTGTTAGGAGCATTGGAGGATGCTTGGCCATAGAACTTGTGGCCTTGAGGAAACCGATCACCCTTAGAACCTTAAAAACCAACTTCAAATCAAGCCCTCTTGGACTCTCCACTTCTCTTTCTAAGCTTTTCCCCCTCAAGTTTATCGGCATATGTCATGAGCTGAGATAAATCCATATCACTCACTAGCATGGTGATATAACACTCTTCATTAACCAAGTCATACACTCCCGACACAAATTTGTTCATTCTACCTCTAGGGTAGACAACCAAATGTGGAGCATACTTGGAAAGCTTGTTGAACGTGAGGGTATGCTCCCACACACTCATGGAACCTTCTTGAGGTTCAGAAACTCCATCATCCTAGCCTATCTTCAGTTGATAGTACAAAATTGATTAAGGAATGCAGCTTTGATCTCCTCCCAAGAAATAGCATTATCATCTCTCTTCTCCAATTTACATTGAGTGAACAAAATTTTTGCCACACCTTTGAGTTGGTAGGCTGCTAACTCTGCTTTCTCCTCCAAATTGACCCCTATGATAGATAGCACCTTATACACATCATCTATGAACTCTTAGGTATCGTAATCCATCTTGGACCCATGGAACTCCAGTGGATTCATTCTTGTGAAATCCCTCAAACTTGAGACCAAAGTAGGAGCATGAGAGACTTGGGCCCCTTGGTTCATTTGGTTGGTCATAACATGTGCCAACATTTTTATGGCATCTCATATCTCTTCTTGGGTTACCCCTCCATCTTAAGGAACTTGTGGAGTGGGAGGGGTCGGTTGCTCCTCAGGTATACTGCCTCTCCTTAGCCTTCCTCTTGGTATCAGCATAATCTAGAAGTGCAAAAAGGGTATTCATTAGGGGAAAAGCCTGATATTTACACCTAAAGTACGATATACACCATAAAGCAATGGAACATTTCCTAAAGCACCTCATAGCCTCCCATTCATAGTTGTGGTGCACTTTACAGCCACGAATAAGACTCTAATAAATGTGGTGTACTAGATTTTTGAGGACCATTAACAACCTAGTTCTCTAATACTAAGCTTGTCACGACTCAAGCCTAGAGCCTAGACGTGATACGGCGAATGGGGAGGCCGAGGGGACCCGACACAAGCCTCTTAGCATATCATTCAAACATCCTTTGTCATAAAAGCAAAATAAACATAAACAAGTGTGATAATTTAAAAGTGAAGCGAGACTAAGGAATGTCTTTGATATTAATAAAAACATAAAAGAGTCAAGCTCATAATATAACATAACATAGTATCCAATAACATCTCTTACTTAGAATGGAGTGAGGACCAAGACACTTCTCGGGCTCACCTTCATGATAATAAGTGTTTAACATAAAGAAGTCTCAACATAACAAGATTAACTTAGGTATTTCCTCGGAATTGAGGACTCACCAATGCTTTTCTTTGAAGTACAAAACTAGCCACGTGGAGGATGATCAAAAGGAGCTCTAGTCCCTATATGATAATATCATGTTCATATAGAATATGTGTTAGTGTTTTTAAATGTACTAAGTATGGGGTTGCAATGCAACAAAGACATAAGGTAATATATTCAAAGTGCATAATCATAAGCAATGGATATATAATCTCAATATGACATGCATGATCAATGCTTGTAGCAAAACGTACTTGTAAATAATTCAAATTTCATAATATACCATACATATGTGGGAAGAGACCTTAACTAATAAGTAATATCAAGCTAGATATAACTTGGAATCTCGATGAATACCCCTCATCAGTAAAGAGGTTGTCTACTTGCCAAGGTAAACCATATTTCACCTTACTAGAGCATGACTCATTTTGTATGAACCAACCCTCCTTATGAGAACACGACCCATTTTGCAATGGATTACATGATAAAGTACACTAGATGGATCCACAAGTATAGCAAGCGTAATAATCATAATCCTATGGTGGCACATAGATTGGGGAAAGGAGTATTGACACTTATAGATAGTCCACGCCAACATCCAATCAATCGGTGCTAAGTCTAATCCTACAAAATACTTAAAATAATTATGCTTTAATCATAACATGGATAGCTTGTAAGAACATGACTTGAGTAGCTCATAAACATGTTGGAACTCTTATAGTGAGCCTAACTTGAACATGAGAATAGATAATAATCATAAATGATCCCTTGCTTTATCATGAATGGCTCACAAGAGGTAAAAACCTTGATATAGGGCTTAACTTGATACTTGCAATATCATAGATATTTTTCATGAATTAAATCCATAAATGAACGCCCTTCATCATCATAAGGGCACTTGACTTGTAAATTATGTAATAAATTATCAATAACTTGAGAATTCTTTTCATGTGATTTTATCAAAAGCTTGGTGGGTTCATATGCTTTTTCAAAATCATATAATTTAATAGTGAAATAATATGAAAAAACACAATGCAAATATGAAACGAACCAATTAAGTGCTCGAAAATGTGCCTCAGAATACTCGAGATTTTAAATTACATATATCTCAAAATTCATGTGTGATCTCAAAAATTTGACTTCATATTCTTATTCAGGGAGTCAAAATTAGGGGAAAAATGTCTAACCCTGATTTTAGAGCAATCGAATCACAATTTCAAATATCCAAAATTTCAATTTCAGAGACGATCCGCGACTGCACTAAGACGAAGAGCTATTGTAGACATGTGTTAATTTGACCTTCATGACAGGTCCGCATTACAAACTAGATACGAATTTGTGTATTTTGTTTCCAGTGAATTCTATCTAGGTCCAAGACTTTTGGGTCTTGCGACTAAATGTTTCCAATCGTGTTTTTACCTATACTTAGTCTTATTTCACCCTTGTATCATTGTAAACATTTTCCAATACTCAACTCAAGTACTTAGCCATACTTTCTCTCCTAAAACTCAAGTCTCCATCTCTAATCTTCATCAAGTTCATCTCAAAGCTAAGATATGTGGGTTTCTTTTAACTATGATACCCAAGTCTCCTTTTACTCAAATTGCATGATTTAAAAATTATTTACAAATAGGTCTTGCTTATTATGAAATTCACTACACACTAGTTAAAAGCTACTTAAATTGTGATTGTTTTGCCATGTTTTAAGCTATAAATCTTTGATCTATTGTAAATTTTGAGAAGGGGTTTTGATGCATGTTACTTGAGAGTGCTTCAAGGTGTTGATTGATGGTTTTACAATAAATTTTTTTGCATGATTTTATCTTTATAATTCATGGTTTTATACTAGCATTACACACCCTCTAAGTGTTTAATAAAATGTACAAATGTGGTTTTTGAGGATTGAAGGTCCAAAGCATGAGATATGATATTACTGACTATATGATAGTGAAATGACCTTATGTATATGATATATGCTATATAATGCTTTGAATTAGACCATACTCAATTTGGGGGATAAGAGCCTGGGTAACCATGTTAGGGGTTTGTACTTCACCACTATGTTAATAAGGTGTGATTATCATCAACCATGTGACGGGTTTGTACCATACAGCCACCAAGGGGTTTGTACCTTGATAGCTAAGTTGGTCTCTTTTACACATATGATAGCCTATATGAGCATAAGTTACTTAAGCATGATTTACTTAAGCATTGATCATACATGTCATATTTCTATATTATGCCTATCTACTATTGCATTATATTTTACATACTTTGTATATTCAAATGTACTAATGCATACTCTTGCCTACATGATATCACCATGTAGGAACCGGATCTCAAGTTGATCCTCCTCCTCCACGTAGCTAGTTCGATGCTACTCAAGCTAGTTGGTGAGTCCTCTACTTCAGGGATCCTAGTTTATGTTTCTCTTATTATGTATTGGGACAATCTTCTTTATGTTCTATTTTGACTATGAGGGTGAGCCCGGTTGCTTTGTCTTGGTCCCCGCTCCTATCTATGTAGTAGAGGTGTTGTTGGACATGTTATGTATCTATGCTTTGAGCCTTGACTCTTTCGTCTCTTGATTATGATGTTATTCAAGATTTCCCCTTAGTTCCTTGCCCTTGTTTTCCAAAGTTTTACATGTTACGTAAGTATTATTCTCTCTCTCTCTCTCTCTCTCTCTCTTAGTCTCATTTCCCCTTGTTTAAGCTTCTTGTGTTGTTTTACATTGCTTCCCCGACCAAGTATGTATAATAATATGCTAAGAGTATTGTTTGGAGTTCCTTAGGATTCCCCATTTGCCGGATATGTCTAGGCCTTAGGCTTAGGTCATGACAAAATCTACCCACTAACATATAGTAAAACTCTCATGTAGAGTACTTTGAATTCCATCATCAAATATCATAGTAGATCATAGTTTCATAGCTCAAAACATGCATAGTCTCAATAAACAACACTGATTCATGGTATAAGCTTGAAATAAAAAGTCATGCATAATCAATAAACATTTCATAAAACCCCATCATAATTCATACTGATATTTCATAATAAGAGATACCCATAAGTACTACAACTTGAAATCACAATTTTTCATAAGAAGGAAGATTGGGCTGCATAGGCGAAAGAACCTAATGGATGAAACCCACATACATCAAACTTGGGTTTTCTTGAGATGAACTTGAAGGAAACTTAGATCTTGAAGTGAATCATTGAGTTCAAGATTTAAGCTTGATATCCTTGAAATTTGAATGAGATATTTGGTGAATTCTTGGAGAGGTTTTTGTGAGGGTTGTGAGTGATAAGAGTTGAAAAATGTCTAAGAATGGTTGTTTTTCTGCATAAGTGGGAATGGGGTTATAACCCTAATTCCCTAGGTCGATGCAAAAAAACTAAGCAACATTTTGTATTAATCCGTGTCTCTTCACGACACGGACCAAATGTGATGAACAAATTACACTACTCCGCACCCCAACCACGTCGTGGTCAAGGAGTGGATGCTCTTAGAAAATCAAAAATGATCAAAATTTATTTTTCACTATAGGTCCTCTAAGATCTGTGTTATAGCCATGTCCCACTAAATTTTTCCCAGTAATCAAGAATATAAGGTCGGATCTTGATATCACGCATGAATTTTGAAATATATGGAAATTATAATTATGGGCATTCCGAGGCACATTTTGGGTATTTCAATATCTCCCCATTGGGAACATTTGTCCTCGAATGTCAAACAACGTCTATAAGTGAAGTAATCATGAAGATTTCAGCCGGACGCGAATGCAACAAATGCATTTAAATATCCTTTTCAAAATGTCTCAATATAAGAGTCAAAAATCACCATAAACTTGTTACCATAAACATGAATGCATGAAAAATTACATAAGGGATGAATCTTAAGACTTGAAATCATATACGGACTTAAAATAGTACATTCAGCTTGAGTAGAGTCGAAAAGATATGGGTATTGCTTTCTTATGCCTGCCTTAGCTTCCTATGTGAAACTTTCAACTTGTTGGTTCCTCCAAAGGACCTTGAAGGACGCTACCTCTTTCTTTCTCAACCTCTTCACTTGCCTATCCAAAATCTCACCTAGGACCTCCTTATTGGTCAAATTATCTTCTACAATACCCACAAAATCCAAGGGTACTACAACACTTGGTTCACCCATGCACTTTCTCAACATGTACACATGAAAGATTGGATGAACCATATCTATATCCAGCTACCTTGGAAATCTATCATGCAGGCCCGTAACATATCTTCTATTGTTTGAATAGTACGTTCAGCCTGACTATCATACTGGGGGTGGAAAGTTGTGCTAAGACTTACCTACGTACCCAAACCTACCTAAAAAGATCACCAAAAATATGTTGTGAATTGGGCACCCCTATCGGTGATAATAGACACGGGAACACCATAAAGGCGTACAATCTCCTTAATATATAAACTGACATAGTCCTCAGCCGAGTAGGTAATCCAAACTGGAAGAAAATGCATTGATTTTGTCAATCTATCAACAATAACCCAAATAGAGTCATACCTTCGTGAAGTGCGAGGCAAGCCTGTAATAAAAT